>JAOUQT010000004.1:524836-539987 GCA_025769995.1 Xyliphius kryptos | reverse complement strand
TCATCTGGGATAAAAATGTTTTTTGTAAAGCTGCTTTGGGACAATGCTTATTGTTAAAAGTGCTTTATAAATAAAATAAAATTTAATTGAATTGAAAGAAACTCCATACAAATGTTTTCAACAAGACCAGAAACAGTCCTGGTTCCCAGATCACCAAATGTTCTGAAATCTTTTACAAAATGTGGATACAGGATAGAGTTGAAATCCAGCTTTCGATGAAAGGCTAACACTCAGCTGGACGTCTCGTTTTTTTGCTCGGGGGCACATTTAAATGTGGCCTGAAGTGGTACTTGACCTGAGAATTTGTTTGCATTTCTAAATAAGCCTTGGAATCCAACATAAGAAGAGATCTTATGAATTAGCAGTCTGTTCATGTACAATGTGAAATTCACAGTGATTTAGGAGTTAGTGTTGAATGTGGATATGTAATGTGCATAAAATAGTCTCATAAAAAGAAGTCTTGCAGTAGTGTTAGCGTAGCATTTAGTTTGGGTTCTGTCCTCTATTTCTCAACAGAATCATCAATCTGACTTGAATTTTTTACTACAAGCCTCTTGTTCATTCATGCAGATCTTTGTAGTCGGGGTTGCCATGGATCTAGAGAATCGTCTTTATCTACATGTGGTTTCTCCTCACAAAAAATTCCAACCTTCCAACCAAATCAAATCCCCCATTTCTGCACAATGGTCCAAACCAAACCAAATTACATCAATTGATAAGAAAAGATGATTCAGTGAGTGCTTGGTCTTTAGCAGTTTTTTTCTCCCCACATGTTGATCTCTATCTTTGGATCGTGCTCGTACACAAAGACAATTTTTCTTTCCCCATGTCTGCTTCTGTAACTGGAAACACATGCACATTTGGAAACAGTTTGTCTAATATCACAATAAAGCCAGGGATAAATCAGGGATACGAGAAGTCATATTGGATCTTGATCAGCAAGTTCGGCTAACAATGGCTTATAACGGGATTTTTATGTCGTTTGTTCAGCGCTAGCCTGAATACAGCTCGAGCTTGTATTTCAGAAACATTACGTAAAACATTTGTCTTCATTCAGATCCATTTGTTTAACTGACACTTGTTACATGAACCATGTAATCTTTGTAATTACGACTTTGATCAACTCTGCAGCAGGCGTTTAGCTCTGTTAGGGCCATATGCAGATATGCTGTGCTTAATTAGCTGGCAATCTGTTTTGTTTGACTATTTAATGTGTAATTGAATGACAAACTGTAATTGGCAGTAAGATCTCTGAGAATCTCTGGACAGTGTTCATTATGTAGTCCATCTGTTTGGACAGTGCCACTATCTGCCAAAATACGAGCCCCCGTTTGTTTTTAGCATTCAGCATGATGATAAAGTTCTGCTCAGGCATTGCAGTGCATTGCAGGGTTTGAAACAGAGGTAAATAGAAGAAGGTGCACCTTAGAGAATCACACTATGTCTTAATTATCTTGAAAAAACCCAGCCTCGAGAGCTTCAGCATGGCACCAAGCCTAGGGATGAATGCTCAGCCTGGCTCTTAGGTGGAGTTGGGCTAATTAATTGTCTTCATATTTCTATGTAGATGGTGTTTTTTTTAAAATAATTTCTCACATCCTCAGGAGGAGGGAACGCAGCCCTTGAACCTCTCGGCCCGGCCAAAGACAGCTGAGTCTGTAAAATCCCCCATGTCACCGACACACAGCCTCTTCCAAGGCAGCAAGAATAGTCCCAATAGCCAGACCAAGACGGGCATCCCCAGTCCCCTCGGATTGGGCAGAGGATCATCTCTTGGTAAGTCTTCCATTATGGTTCAGTGGGTAGTCTGATCACCTTACAGCAATAAGAGCTTGTGTTTAATTCCAGCTATGTGCCCAGGGCTCTTTCTTTGTAGGGTTTACATGAGGTTTTCTCTGGGAGATCTGGGTTCTCCCTGCAGTCCAAAGAGGTATTAATTAGACATTAACTACCCCCATGATTCTAGCACCCCTTAAAATCTATTAGGTATTGCAAACTTCATAATTTAGGCGTAGATAAATTGGCTGGCACTACATTGCCACAATCCTTTCTATCATATCACACCCAACTGAAATTCATTCATCCTAGTGCACACTAAATTATTTGCACAACCACATCCCCTTAATCTCCCTCAAACCCTAGCATTACAACCACCCGGGCATAATAGATACTGGTTGTGACAATTAGTTGTTTTAAAGCTCTACATTTTTGCGGAAGTTACAACTGAATTTTTCTAAAAACAGTCTTTCATTAAAGTAAGACCACGATAGTTGACTAGAATCGTTTCCCTTTTTCCACAGACCAGGTCTTTAAACACAGACTTGCCATTTGTTTTTCTTTTTTTTCCTTTTTTTGTTCTATTTCCGGCTTTTAACTGCCTCACCCAGCCTCACCTCACCTCACTTTGATCCACTAATTACAGAAAGGCATCACACACCATGATTGCTGCCTTATTTTTTTCCACCCTGCACATCAAGAGTTGATAACCAGACCTCCCAGAGTGTCATTTTCACCCCTTACATCCTAATGAGTTTGCTGTTTGTGTATTCTGATGTATTCGTGTTTTTTGAAAACCTTTACAGATATCTTGTCTAACCTGAACTCTACGGCACTGTTTGGAGACCAGGATGCTGTGATGAAGGCCATTCAGGAAGCAAGGAAAATGAGGGAGCAGATCCAACGA
Source organism: Xyliphius kryptos (assembly GCA_025769995.1). NCBI lineage: Eukaryota > Metazoa > Chordata > Actinopteri > Siluriformes > Aspredinidae > Xyliphius > Xyliphius kryptos. The sequence goes on along the minus strand of JAOUQT010000004.1, from coordinate 537,304 downwards.
GAGCAGCTGCAGCATCACCAGCAGGGCATGGAGGCTAAGCTTTCAGCTCTGTCAGGTCTCGGGCTTAACAACTGCAGGGCTGACAAGGTGAGCATTAGTCATTTAGTGTCTTGTATATCTTTTTGGGCTTCATAAGTGTCTAAATGTCCTTTATTCAAGTCACTTGGTATATAGTGACTACTCTGTTTTTTGCTTTTGGGTGTGGCCTAGCAAAAAAATCCTAATATTTTTTAAACAGAAATGATAATAGATATAATAGATATGAGATACTACTGTGAACTACAGGAAAGGAACCAGTCTTGAAAGGGAACTTATTTTCCAAATATCATGTTAGTTCCAAGAAAAGTCAAAGAAAAGGACAGTCTTTATATTTACAGAAGCAGTTCTCTTATCCTTGGAGAGCGAAACTGTTCGTATCTATACTCCTAGCAGAGTCACCGTTGACAGTAAGTTTGTAGAGAAGGTTCCAAGCAAAAAGCGATCATAGCCCCACTCATGGGGACCAGAAGGCATATGGCATGACGTGGAACAGTTCTTGGAAGATATAAACAGTGATATCTCCATCTTCTTATGATAATCTATTTAAAATTATTTTATGTTTATCTGAAGCCAGTCCAGGAGCCTGCATGTGGTCCGCATTGGCACGGTCAGTGGTCAGCCAAATAACTTTCTTGTGTCTATGCTCATTTGGTAAGATTCTTGGTAAGAAGTCCTGTCCCAATTTAATGCAAAAGAAGTTTGGGTGTGAATCAGTGCTGCTTTGCAGCACATTGCCAAGGGACGTCTTTTTAAAAATACCTTCAATCAATGGGTCAATCGAGAATTTAAAAAACCCCTACTTGCTAATGTCATGTTGCCAATTGGCTGCAATAACATACTAACATACGCTGTCTGGGAGTGTCATTAATATTTTAGATGTCTTATTCCCTAATTACTTTAAACATGCTAAAGTAGGCCAATGTATGTGTAAATAAACCTAAGGAGCTAAAACCTATAAGGACCTGGTGGTGGTGTGGCACCAAGCATAGGCTAAAAATGTGTCCTCAAAACTGGCAAACTTATCAGAACCACAAGTAAATACAACATAAAACCCAAATCCTCCTGTAGCTCATATAGAATTCCCAGGATTAGGAAAACTATTTTATTTCCACTAGGTTTTACTTTATTCTCAATGGCAAAAGAGCAAAAATCATGCTTTCATTAGCACAATGCTCAGGGTTTATACGGATAGCATTATAAGGGATCATTTTTTTCTGTGCTAGCACTTAAGCTTGTTATTCTTCTGGAGGTGTTTTTTTCTGAGGTGGATACGGTATGCGAGTTTATAGCCACTACGTGCATCTTCTTTCTTTTCTTCTATTGACCCTGCCTGGTGTAGTCTGGGGTTAGCTCATGCTCAGCCAAGCGGAAGAATAGGCTGAGACATGACACGAACGCTATGCTCCTTAAACAATAGCTGAAAAGGTGTGCTTGTCAACAGCCGGAACACACCTGCATGTATTGTTCCGGGCAGGTAAAGCCTGGCACTTTTTTTTCCTCTGCTGCTCTTTTGTCCAGGGGTTTGACTTTGTTTTCCATACGTCTATATTCATTGGCTTATTAGTCTGCTGAGATAGTAAAGATTCTTTAAGCATCCGAGAAGGCGTCTATCACTCGTAACTATCGTCACTCCTCACCTCCGTTCTTTGCCCCGAAGTCATCTTTTAGACCTCCAAAGAAAGACATTTAGGTTGCAGTTAGATTTGATTGGCTTTCACTGTTGAAATATAATGCGAATTGGGTTTTTGCAATTGCAAAAAATATATAAATAGCTATAATTTAACAGACTATTGAAAAACTCGATGGTGTATTTGAAGGCGCCAATGGAACATTACATTAAATGCAGGATATAATAATGACATTTCTAAAAGTTTCTATCCCTAATGAACAAACCGGATGTCGACAGTGGCAAGGAAAAACTCCCCGAGACGATAAGAGGAAGAAACATCGAGAGGAATCGAACTCAGAAAGAAATTCCATCCTCATTTGGGTGATAACAGATTGAAGAGTCTGTAAAAAGAGTCTGTAAATGTTTGTGTAAGAGTGGAGGTGTTAAATCGATTAAATCTCTTGGAAACGTGAGTGATAGTGAACACAGGGCTTTTCAAATGCAGCACAAGTGCAATGGAATACACTCGTATTTCTGAAAACGCTCCATTCTCATGCTTTCTGATGTATCATTTTAGGAAAATGGCGTACGCGTTCGAATCGCTAAAGTTAAATGTAACAGACACACAACAAACCAGCAACAGAAATGTAGAATCACAAAAAAAGAACCACAATTTTTCGAAGAGCAAAATGCTTGAATTGCCGTCCGCATGAATAAATTAATTTAGCAGTTTATGCATAATAAAGTGATACTACGGTATATAGTAATAATAATATTATTAATTAGAAAAGCATAAAACAGTGGAAGTATAATGAAACAGGAACCCAGCGTTAATTGCATGAACATAATCGAAAGAATTTGGCAATAAAACACAGATGAAATGCAATCAGCTAAGGAACCAACAAACAAACAGGATAGTGTTGCAGATTTACTGATTCAGTACTAATTATTGATATTTATTGGCACAGTGGTAGTGCTGTCACCTCATAGCAAGGAGGACCCGGGTTTCATCCCTGGGTGGGGTGACCTGGAAAATGTAGTTAGCATGTTCTCTAAGTGTTTTTGTGATTTTCCTCCGGGTAATCTGGTTTTCCCCCCACAGTCCAAAGGTTTGTATGCTAGGTGAGTTGGAGTTGCTAAGTTGTACTGTCCTAAGCCCTAAAGGGTGAAGGTTGTGTCAGGAAGGGAATCCGGCGTGAAACATTTGCCAGATCGTAATGCGACACCTGGTGGCAGAGAAAAGCCGAAAGGTGAAAAAACAGCATACAAATTGCATCTCTAAAGGAGGTAAAGAAGGAAAAATGGTGTCATTGGGTACTCGGGTATTTTTTAATGCTGCTAACGATGGGAAATAAGGCTTCAGTTAAAAGCTTTTTTTTTGCTCCGTTCAGAATATTTATATTGTAGCCCGGACATAAATACTGGATGCGGCTTTAATAGCTGCCTCCTAGTCGACTATTTGGGAGTTTATCATGGTGAAAGCTTGCGGGACGGTTCTGGAAAGGTAAGGCAAAATGGGATTAAGCAGAGGTTAAAATCATCTACCGGGGCAGTTGGAGGGGGATATTAAATATTGATTTATCCCGGTGTAACGACCCAGCCCGAAAGTGGGGCTAAGTGCTGCTTACAAATGGATCAATTCATCTTTTAATACAAAGTGTGTCCAAGGAGCACAATAAGGATGAGCTTCATCCCTCTTTTCTCCGTCTCTATACTTCTCTACTTCTCTCTCTCTGTCTTCCAGCTTCCTTTCCTCATATTTTTGTCTCCCTTTTTATATGCAACTCTTATCATCTGAAATATTCATGCCTTAGCAAAGCTTGCTTGTTTTTATTTTTTTGTAGTTTTTCCACTGGTTTTGTATTTGATTATGATTTTGTAATAACATTGACGCTTCACTTTGCTTTTTATTTTATTTGTGCTGTTTTTTTAACTTTTCTAGTACTAAATGGTGATTAATCACCAGTGGAATTAATTCCATGCACTGTGATTAATTAATTGCAATTAATCTCTTACAAACTGTACATTTTTGGGTCATGTTTTAAGTTTGCATTTTAAACCCTGCTATAACGTAGCTTGATAAGACCGGCTACTGGTTTTAGCATCAGGCGCGGTGTGGATTTGTGGCTATGAGCGTTCCGTTGAGGCTGGAACTGCTCCTAAAAAAAGAGCACAATACTTTCACATTATTTTATGGTTCAGTCCGATTTTTTTAAACATGCATTATATGAGCTGTGTGAAGGTGTTTCCTTTTTGCTTTTTATCAATATTTTTTAGAAGAGAGTTAGTTTTTCTGCAATTTGTGGTATCTGCACTCGCATGGAATTACTAAACAGAAGAGTTTAACTAAAGGTTGAGTCGATTGGATTCAGTTATTGACATTCACAATGTAAAAAATAAAACTGAGCGACCAGATATACAAAAATTAAAATATAAAATTGTCCCAGAGAGAAGAATGTAAACTAATGCAGAAGCAGCTGAGAGTAGAGTGCATGAGGGAGAGAGAGAAAGAGAAGCAGGAGAAAAAAGAGGGGAAAGGGGCTGAGCTTCTTACCTTAATAATATATATTCCAACATGCCTTGCACTCAATTTCGACCCTTATTCTTACAACACGGGTATGTGTAGTGGGGATTTTGTTCATGTCATAGTAAACAAAAGTGTTAATGATGTGCATTTACAAAGAGCAAAAGTGAAAGATTAATCAGCTTTTTCTGTAATTAGTTTTTTTTTCATTTTTTGTATTTTCCCTACTATCAGGGGTCACCACAGTGAGTCACTCGCATTACGATCTGGTACATGTTTTACACCAGATTCGCTTTCTGACGCAACCCTCACCCTTTTGGGTTTAGGACTGGAAAATTTAGCATCTCCTATTCACCTAGCATGCATATCTTTGGACTGTGGTGTAACCTGGAGCACCCGGAAGAAACCCACACAAACACAGGGAGAACATGCAAACTCCACACAGAGGATCGAAACCGAGCACTACCACTGCGCCAACATGCCACCCGTTTCTGTGATTAATGAATAAGTTTGAGAGCCTTATTTAAAAAAAATGAATAAGTTGACTTCTGAATGAGTCTGAACTGAGTCATGATTTTATTAGGTACAATTTTTTATTTTGAGATTTCTATCTTAGAACATGTCCATCCATTCCAAAGTAATGAGATAAAAAGATGTAGTAAGTCATTATCCTCAGACTTAGGTTTTTTTAGAGTTTCTTATTTCCATTGCTAATGAAACCGTATTAAAAAGCTGATCGGATACAATAAGGCAGGTGCTGAGGAACTAAAATGTATTCCTCCTCTGCTGACGCTGACGTCTTCCAAACTGTTATCAGAAAGGTGAAAGGCCGGCGTATTAACCTATTGAGCATCGGCAGCTTCCAGCTCCTTCCTCTCTCTCTCTCTCTCTCTTCTGTATTATTGATGAGCTGGAAAATTCACTGTCCTTCTTTCTCAGCTCCGAAATCACAAAATGAAGCTTGAGGAAATCTCCTCTAGGTACATTTTGGAATCCGAATCCAATGTGTGCTGCATTTCCCTCTGTGTACGTTCTGAGGTCTATTCAGGTCGGTCCTCACAAAGCCCAGAATGTGTAATCTTCTCCACTCTTCAGCCCTGGAACCAATTTTCTGCTTCTTTTTTCGGCTTGTGGAAATTGCCAGTCATGGATTTTTTTGCTATATAAGTAAATCGTTGCTATACATGGATTTGGACATCAAAGATTAAAAAAAAAATGTGATTATATTCTTAGCGGTTGCCAGAACATGCCTTTGTCATATTTTGTTACCATAATGCATTTAGATTAGAGAGAGGAAAACCCCCATTTGGTCATTTGGGCTTTAAAGTGCACCTGAATCACAGTGATTTATACAGTTCGGAGATAAATAGTTTGGCTCTGTGCTAGACTATAACTGTCCCGGACACTTTACAGTAACCCCCCCCTTTGCTTGTATGAATGTTTCAGAAATTGAAAATAGACTTCTTTTTAGGCAAAGCGATGGGTTTGAGGGTGTAGAAACAGACATGGCGTGTGGATATGGAGCAGAAACTTGATTACTATGATTCAACCTTCTAAATTCCACTGATATCTACATCAAGTAAAAACATAGAGAAAACAGGGCTTCTGTTCTGAAACCTGACTATACACCATGCTAGAGAGCTGATCATAAAATATACATCCATATTGAGACTAAACTTTATTTTTTTACCCTGTCACTAATGGGTAGTCACATGACATGAGATGACAGGACAGAATTCATTCATTCATTTTCAATGCGCAATTAAAACTAGTTTTAGGGTCACTGGGAAGCCGGTGCCCATCTGTCAACTCTGGGTACGAGGGTAGGAACAACCCTAGACAGGGTGCCAATCCATCATAGGGCACACACAAATGCACACACATTTACACACTAATGGCCACTTTAGAGTCACTAAGTAATCTAGCACGCTTGTCTTTTTAATGTGAGAGAAAACCGAAGTACCCGGAGAAAACCTGCAAGAACATGAGGAAAAATTTGCAGAGTTGCCCCACCTGGGCTTGAATCCGAGATCTTTTTGCTGTGAGGCGACAGCACTATCCACTGTGCCACCCGACATAGAGATTTATATGACATAACCATCTTGTTTTCTTCAAGCACTATAATGATTTCAATGCAGCGTGGAATAAAATGACAGAACAAAAACTGTCCTGTTCGCGTCGCAGCCGAGAAATAAAACGGATCATTTCCTTGTTGAAAGGTCATGTGATGTGGGTGCAGTTGTGTTTTTTGGGGTTCTAGCTTAATAAACAAGAGCACATTGTCAGCCTGATGCACAACTATGACACAGACATGAAATCTGGAACATGGAAGCTGATGTTGGTGTGATGCCACGGCTGGGTTTTTCTGTCCGTCTCTGACGTTTCCCTGCTTGATTAGAGCGACCTGGAAAAAAATGGAATAAAACTGGATACGGAAAAAAAACTTTGCAGGAGGATTGGAGGTCTGCTTTAGCGGAGAATAAGCGAGCGACCGCATGAAAGCTCGCCACACAGGCGCGTGTACTTAAGGCGAGATGAAATGGAGAAGGAGCGACTACTGGAAAGCCCTGCAGTTATTAATAACCTCCTGATTGGTTACAGGAGGACGGAAAACACATGAGAGGCTCAAAACTCCGCAAGCTTTCACAGAAGCTAACACTGCAGCTTGCACCGTGCGTTCTCTCTCTCTGTCTCTCTCTGTCTCTCTATCTTTCTCTGTCTCTCTCTAGCTCTCATTCTTTTTGTTTCTCTTTCTCTCTTTCTCTGTTTGTCTTTCTCTGTGTTTCTCTCTATCTTTCTTTCTTTCTGTTTCTCTTTGTCTCTCGCTGTCTATCTCTCTTTCTATGTCTCTGTCTCACTCTGCTTATCTCTGTCTCTCTTTCTCTCTGTCTCTCTCTATCACTCTTTTTTCACTCTCTGTTTCTCTCAGTTTGTCTGTTTCTCTCTGTCTCTCTTTTTCTCTGTCTTTCTTTCAGTCTCGCTCTCTGTTTCTCTCTGTCTTTCTCTGTTTTTCTTTCTATCTGTTTCTCTCTGTCTTTCTTTATTTATCTTTTTCTCTGTTTTTCTCTGTTTCTGTCTGTCTCTATCTTTTGGTCTTGCTTTCTGTCTCTCTCTATCTTTCTCTATCTGTCTCTCTGTCTTTCTTTCTTTTTCTCATTGTATCTCGCTCTCTATCTCTCTTTCTCTGTCTCTGTTTTTCTTTGTCTCTCTCTGCCTCTCTCTGTTTCTTTCTGTCTCTTTCCATCTCTCTTTCTCTCTGTTTCTCTCTGTCTTTCTCTGTTTCTGTCTCTCCCTATCTTTAGGTCTCTCTCTGTCTCTCTTTCTGTTTCTCTTTGTCTCTCACTCTCTATCTCTTTTTCTCTATCTCTTTATCTTTCTGTCTGTCACTCTGTATCCATCTTTCTCTCGGCCTCTCTCTCAATTCATTTGTCGTTTGTCTCTCCCTCTCTATCTACATCTGCCTTTCTCTCTATTGCTGTGTCTTTATCTGTTTCTTTCTTTTTCTCTAATCTTTATTTACATCTATCTATCTATCTGTCTGTCTATCTGTCTGTCTGTCACTCTCATTTTCTCTTTGTCTCTCGTGGACAAAGTTCTCTAATTATCCAGTGCTCAGCTCACGGATAAACATGCAGCTTCCCCACTTTCAGCACCGGGATATGTACCAAGCTCTAACACACTGCCCTTATATGCGTGTGTGTGTATTTTCATCTGCTGATGGTTCATTATTCAGTCTGTACTTGTTAAAAGAAATCATTTAGATTTATAAAATAAAGAATAGAAAGAAAAAAACAAAGAATGTAAGAATGTGAATTGAAAAGAAAGAAATAAAGTGAAACCCATGTTTCTCTGCCTTGAGTCGGATTTATTTCTAGTGAAGTGAGTGGGTGAGTTGATACAGGAGGCAAGACGAGGCACTACACGGCTCCTGGGGCAGATGTTTCTGCGGTGTTTCTGATTAAAGCTCTCACTGCACCGATGACACTGTGCTCCTGGATCCCTTCCAGATGTTTCCGAGGTTCCAGCTGCCCGTTATTGCGTCCTGCCACCGTTTTACTGTAAAAACACAACAACATGAGCAGAGGGTGGGGGTTGTGGTGAATGGGGGATGAAGGCAAGGAGCAGATTATTGTGGGTGACTTTTTTCCACTTCATCTCTAGAGGCTAAAGTTTTAGATGTGGGGTGGAAGCGGAGGAACAAGCGGGACAAACGCCAGCCGTGTGCCAGAGAGGTGGCGGTTAGACGGGAGGGGCACAGGGGACACCACAAACTTTCCTGCCTTCTTTATTTCTCTAATGTCTTCTATCTTCTTGTTTTCACTTTCCTTAATTTTTGTTTTGTGTATGGAGCTCCTGCCTTAAAGTTGTTGGTTTTTGACCACAAACAGAAAAGTTGAGTGATTTTGACTGCAGACAGAAAAGAAAGAAAGAAATAAAAATAAATCAGGTAGGGAAAAATTGATAAGAAAAAGAAAGAAAAGGAGAAAGAAATACAGCAAGAAACAGAACAAAAGAAGGAAAGAAAGAAAAAAGAAAGTAAGAAAAAAGAAAGAAAGAAAGAAAGTAATCTAAGAAGAATATGAACGTGGTGAAAAAGGATACAAGAAAGGAAGTTCCACAAAGATGGTATGATTATAAAGTAAAAAGAAAATTAAAAAGGTCAACCAACAAATTATCTAAGGTGTATCTAATCTATAATCAATATTAGCCAGGTGTTCCAATACAATGATAATTATTAGTCAGGTGTTCCTAATTCAATGATAATTATTAGCCATGTGTTCCTAATACAGTGATCATTATTATCTATGTTGTTCCCAATCCAGTTATCATTATTAGGTATATTGTTCCTTTTACCAGTGATCATTATTAGCCAGTCATTCTTAATCCAAGTTGTTCCTTATCCAGTGATCTTTGAGTGTACATACCATTTACTGCATAGTGCTTACCGAACTCTAGACAGGACGGTCCCAGGAAATTATATGGCGCATCCTTTATTGGTCGCACTCTTCAGTCGTTTGAGTGATCGGTAAAAATGTAATGATATCATAAAGAATAACGATGTCATTAAGTTATCAGACATAATCAGACATGCAGCCGCTAGTAAAGTTTACAATTTGTCTTTTTTTTTTAATAATGTGACAAAAAAGAGTCGTAAATTACAGCAGTGACGAGTGTATAAAAACAGCAGTGTGTAAAAGTTTATAAAATGCAGCTTTATCATGAGCAGCATGCATTTTATTATATTGTCTGCATACTTTGTTCCTGTGTAATACTGCATTACTGCTCTACTGAATTACTGCTCTACTGCATTACTGCTTTACTGCACTACTGCTCTACTGTATTACTGCTCTACTGCATTACTGCTCTACTGCTTTACTGCACTACTGCTCTACTGTATTACTGCTCTACTGCATTACTGCTCTACTGCATTATTGCACTACTGCATTACTGCTCTACTTCATTACTGCTCTACTGCATTGTTGTATTACTGCTCTACTGCATTACTGTATTAATGTTCTACTGCTCTACTGCATTACTGTATTACCGCTCTACAGCATTACTACATTACTGCTCTACGGCATTACTGCTCTAATGCATTACTCTATTACTGCTCTACTGCATTACTGTATTACTGCATTACTGCTCTACTGCATTACTGCATTACCGATCTGCTGCTTTACTCTATTACTGTTCTACTGAATTACTGCATTACTGCTCTACTGCATTACTGCTCTACTGCATTACTGCTCTACTGCATTACTGTATTACTGCTCTACTCCATTACTGAATTACTGCTCTACTGCATTACCACGCTACTGCATTACCGCTCTTACTGCAGGAAACAAGGAAAGAATAAACAAGAGAAAGGAAATACGAATGAACAACAGTAAACAAAGAATAAAGAGTGAGTGTTTCTCTGATTGGTGGAAATAAAGACAGAATCCTCATGTGCTGACACTGACTCTGTGCAGTGAGTAAAAACTTTAAAGCAGTGGTGATTATTAAAGAAGCACGGTGATGGATGGATCATGTTCTTTTTTATTTTTTTTAAACTCAGGAACTACAAGATGTTAAATGATCATGAGTTTATAAAAGGCTTTGATTGATCAGAGAGGGCATCTGAGCACGAGGGAAGTGAACAAGGAGGTAATTTATTACCCCCCCACACGCACACACACACAAAGTGTGCTGAAGCCTTTTCTGGGACCAGACGTCCGCGGTACATGGCCCGTTATTCTGACTGATCACACATCCGTCAGGGTGTCATCAAACTCTTTTCATTAAGTGCTATAACGTGTCCCGGTGATGAATACGTGGACACTTTGCACCGAGCAAGGCAAAACACACTTTCTCCCTCTCTTATTCTGACAAAGCCGACCCCTGGGGCCACAGTGGGAACCGCAGTGTATGTCATAATTACAAAACACTTAGTGTAAGCATCAGGACCGACAGTTCTTAATGAAGCCTCATAATAGAGTCACCCCATAAATAATCATTCTATCTTTCAAACACAGTGAACACATGACTCTACTTTCTTCTATATCTGTCTATCACTCTATCCATCAATCACTCTTTAATTTTATCTTTCTCTCTTTCACTTTGTCTTTGTCTTTCTCCGTCTCTTTACTCTCACTATCAATCTTTATCTCACTATCTGTTACTCTCTATCTCTCTATAGCTTTATGTCTCTATCTGTCAATTTATCATTCTATTTATCTATTTTCATGTATCTATCTCTCTATTTATCAATTTCTCTATTAGTACCTCTGTCTCCCTCTCTCACACTGTCCCACACTGTCTAAATAAAGGAGGAAAGGAAAGGAAAATAAAGAAAGGTAAAGAAATAATGAAAAGTAGAAAGTAATAAAGAATGGAAGAAAGAAAGAAAAAAAGGAAAGGAAGAAAGAAAGAAAAGAAGTAATGGAAAGATTATAGGTAGAAAAGAAATAATAAATAAAGAAATAAATAAAGAAGGTAAAGAAATAATGGAAGAAAGAAAGAAAGAAAGAAAGAAAGAAAGAAAGAAAGAAAGAAAAGAAGTTTTATTGAGTGTTTTTGGAGAGACTTTTACAGTCGCACTTGCTTCTTTTTACAGAAAAACCCTACAGTGTTCACTTCATTGAGATCTTTGTTGGCGTCTTGTAGTTAGAGTTTCATTCTGTTTTCACTTAGTAATGTAGAATTATGATAAACATGTTTAAGTTCGGTCAAAGAGAGAGAGAGGGATGATGATGATGATGTGGAGTAGATGTATGGGTGTGTGTTTGTGTGTGTGTTTTTAGACAGCAAGTTAAGACTCAGTAACACAACTAGGTCACTTCACAATGGACCCCAGCAGCGGTCTGCCATCTTGCTCTCTTCTTCTGTATGATACATTAAGCATAGATGTGTGTGGCTCTATTCATCCGGGACCCCATGGAGAGCCGTTATTTCATCCCGTCAGCCGTCGCAGAGATGACATGTCATATTGTTGTGCTGCGTCGGAATGACGGTGTTTTATTGTACGACATGACTAGAGTTTCATGACAGCAGAAAGTGACAGATGACAAAGAAGAGATAAACACGGTGCCTTCTATAAAGAGTTGCATAAAGGATAGAGAAGTGCGCTAAGAGGAATAAAAAAGAAAGAAAGAAGATAAAATCTGAAAATAAATAAAGAAGAGAAAAAGAGATGTTCTTGTGACGTGGTCAATGTTCTACAATAAAACAGGAAGATGGTGAAGCTCATAGACACATAATGACATATTTTTGTCCCTCTGTGTGCAGGAGCGCGTCCACTTTGAAAGTTTGGGGCATCATTTGGGAAAACTGGGAGACGATGGGAAGATCGGACAGAGAGTCATCGACCTCACCCGATCGGAGGATCTAGACGGTAAGAGTTTCTTCTTATTCACATTGTTTTGCTAAACATCTTCCTTCACGTGCAGGGTTTTTTTTTTGTAAGTGTTTTATTCCTCGGTTTCAGTAAACGCACATGTGACCCGTCTTACGGTATCTGTTTACACCCAGCAGTCACTGGATTAGCACAAGAAAGTTGCCCCATGCCTTCTGTAGCAGCTACGTTTGCCTTGCTAATCTGACAAAACAGTCCTTTAGCATTTTATTATTATTGTTATGATTAGAATCCATATTCTCACTGGTCAAGTCAAACTGTGAGACATCCTCTTTTCTATATACAACAGTCTGCAAATGCCTGGAGACTAAGGAGCAAGTTGTATAAGTTAAGGGATAGGAATGTTAACCCATTCTTGTCTAATGTAGGATTCTAGTTGCTCAACTGTCTTAGGTCTTTTTT
>JAOUQT010000004.1:491564-503684 GCA_025769995.1 Xyliphius kryptos | reverse complement strand
ATTCCCAAGATGAATTGACGCTGTATTGGCCGCAAAAGGAGGCCCTACACCATACTAATAAATTATTGTGGTCTAAATCAGGGTGTTTCAGTTTCATTGTCCAACCCCTGTATATTCAAACTTAAGTAATGCAATATAGCATAATTAAATATTTATACAAGATATTACAATACATGTTTACTAATTCTGTCACTTTATTAAAAATGGTTTAATAAAATACATCCATATATTGTCATATTGTCTTCTTGTTTACTGACCAGTCAGGATTGTGTGTTTTAGTTCTGAATCAAATTATCTTTATTATATAAAAGACATTTCCCAGGGAAATGCATGTTCTCTGTGTTTGCGTGGGATTCCTCCGTTTTCTCCGGTTTCCCCCACAGTCCAAAGACGTGCATTCTAGGTCAATCTAGAGATGCTAAATCATCCTGTCCCTAGATCAAAAGGGTGAGGGTTGCGTCAAGAAGGGCATCCGGCGTAAAACATGTGCCGGATCGTAATGCGAGTGACTCAGTTACATTGTCTTGGCTCTCAATGTAAATAACAAGGCATGTTTATTATATTATTAGATGCTAGAATTAAATCAAAACGTATATGTTTAATTTGCAAGGGGACATGTGGGTAGCTCTTCTGCCTTACACTTTGATCCCTTTGTTACATGGATCATTTATGTATGCAATTTTCGTGTGCTTCCTGTGTCCGTACAGGTTTCCGACGGGTGCTCCGGTTTCTACACACAGTACATTAATCTGCATGTTTGCTAACACCCCCCCCCCTCCCCCAACTTCTGTATGTAATAATATAACCATGTGATTGATGTAACCTTGTTCCTCTCATGAAAAAGCCATGGATGCTGAAATGATGTAAACAATGAAAGGACATGGGAAGAATCATTATAAAAGAATACATTAGCTTCTAAAATGTTCTCCGTTCAAATACAGGATTTCTATTTCTATTTTTTGGAGGACATTTCTAAGGACAAATTTAAGGAAAAATGTAAATGTAAAGGTACTGGCAACCTTTGCATTCTATGGTACTCTATATCATTAATTGGTTAATGAGAAGATCCCCCCCAAGACTACTGCATATAGAGTGCAATGAGCAACAACTGGCTTGGGAACACCTGGCTAAAAACAGATGGGTTCACCTTTTTTGATTAAATGCAGCATGCAGTTCTTCTCGCTAGTCTACGGCTTGCCTATAGGATCAACCGTACATGTCCGGATGCTGTGTGATCTTCAGATGGATTTTGTGTATGTTCCTACACCCTTCTTGGTACACCCATGATGCTGTGCCACAGTAACATCCCACAAGTAAAAGACGAAGTGTGTAAGCCGACGCTGTTCAAGTCGCTCAAGGTTCTCAGTTTACCCATATCTGCTAAATGGTGTCTTTTCCTGTGCAGCAGACACTTATTATGTTTGTGAACACTTGATGATCACATGTTACCTGCTACGTGTTCCTAATCCAGTGACTAATACAGGGCATTTACAGAAATAGAAGCCCAGTTTGTGGCATTTCCTGCTCGAGCACCTGCTTTTACTCTGTAGTTAATGTCCAGGTGTTTTATAGATAAAAGTAGCCACTGAAATGTCCAAGCTGTCTCAGATGCTGACTTTCGTTGAATGTTATCTGGCACACAAAGAGGTTTTATAATCATTTATTACGAAATATCCTAGAGGCTCATGGTTGTCTAGTGCTTTAATCTTCCCATGATGCATCATGCAGGAACAGAAGCGTACCTGAAAAATAGAATAAACCATAGGCGAATTGCTGCAGATGCTCGGTGATGGACCAAACGTCTCTCTTGTTATTTTTTTGGTGTAAACACCACAGCTCCAAGTCATCTCTCTCAGTCCCCCATGTCCTGTCTCACAGTTTTTTACTTTTCCAACTAAATATCTAATTTGTCATAGTATTCCCAGTGAGCCGTGCTGCTTCTGCTTGCGTGGGAGTGTTAGGCATAGCACCCATTCTGTTTTCCCACAAGCTAACAGACATTTTCTAATTTATTTCCCTCTCTGTCTTTCGTTACTGTCTCTCACTGTCTCTTGCTCGTTCTCATTGTCTCTCACCATCCCTCACTGTCTCTTGCTGTCTTTTGCTCTGTTTCGCTGTCACTCACTCTCCCCCACTGTCTCTTGCTCTGTCTCGCTGTTTCTCACCATCTCTCACTGTCTCTTGCTCTGTCTCACTGTCCCTCACCATCCCTCACTTTCTCTTGCTCTGTAAAACATGTAAAACACACTAGTAGACGGGAGACCTGGAATGGGTGTGATATAAAGCAGGAGCCATGGGCACAGAGATGTTGGAGCAGACAAGTCTCTAACTGACATCTTCAGGACAGAAGAGTTCACAGAGGTTGACAAAGGAGCGACTTTTTATACTTTCTATAGTGCAAGTGAAAACAGGAACTATCTTCTTTCATGGACGGTTTATGGAATGCGATTAAATGTAACCCGAGATGGATAAAGTCTTTAGCAGCGTCACATGGTGACACTTATTGTCCATCCTGAAAGAAGTTGTAGGATATCAGAGTCGAAAAGTGACAAGCTGGAGATTTATTAGAGTCATCCTGGACAACGTGATCCCATGTCTCACCGTTCGGATCTGCAGTATCAATCATTCCGTTTATCATCGACGCCTGCCTCGTATTTGCCTTTTTACAACGGTTTCTGAAGCTGTTCTTTCGTTACTGAATTGAAATCTTTTTCACATCTGCTGGCAGCAAACACTTGCACTGACAGTCTGGCACATGCTCAAATATTTGAAGGAAACTCACAAACAGATGTTATATTCTTGAGCAAATTACAGTTTCTCTTAATTATAAACTTGAAAATATTCAATCATTCATTTAATATCTTCCGCGTAATCCACACAGGATTGCAGAGCCAGCCAGTGGGCGCAAAACAAACCTAGACAGTCTGCCAGTCCATCGTAGGGCACACACACAGTCACACACTCAAGGACCAGTTAAGAGACACCAATTAACGTCTTACCATCTCTTACCATCTTTTTTTCTCTCTCTCGCTCTCTCTTTTTCTTACTCTCTCCCTACCTCTTGCTGTCTCTCACTTTGGCCTTCTGTCTCTTGCCATCTCTTGTTGTCTCTGACACCTCTTAAAGTCTCTCTCTGTCTCTTGTTGTCTCCAGCCAGCTTTCAAACTCTCTGTCTCTCCCTAAATTTCACTTTAAGCCTCTCCATATCTCTTGCTATGTCTCTCACTCTCTCTCAGTCGCTTTCTCTCAGATTCTCCCGATCTCATGCTGTCTCCCTTTTCATCTCTGACACCTCTTGATGTCACTCTGTCTCTTGCTGTCTACTGCTATTTTTATACCGGTCTCTCCGTGTATATCCCCAAATCTTGCTGTCTCGCCATGTTTCTAGGACACTATACATCGCTTACTGGCCTTCTTATTGGCTCTGTTGAATCTGGATGTCTCTCCCCAAATCTCGATGTCTCTTGCTGTCTCTCATCTTTTCTTGCTATCTCTTGCTATCTTTCTTGCTGTCTCTCTCCCTATGTCTTGTTATCACACTCTGTCCATCACCATTCTTCCCAGTTCCTTCCTCCCTATCTTCTTTTGTCTTCCAGTGTCTTTTGCCATATGTCCATCTACCTCTTATCATCTCTTGCCTCCATTGGCCGTCTCACTGAATTACTGTCACTTTTAGTCTCTTGCTAAGGATCAAAATAATGGAGCAACATCTGAAGGTTCAATTTCCTGAAACTCTCATTGTCTTAGTCAGTATTTTATTCAGAGAAGTCGGGAAGTACATAATAAACAAACTACTCTGTGTTTCATTGGTGAACAGCGATGATGAAGTCAATAAGACAAAGCTTGTTTTGTATGTTACTTAGAAACCACACAGCTTCAGCTTTAGCTGCTTTAAAGCACTGACACCTTCGATAACTGTTACATCAAATATCACTTCACCAGTAAAAATGACTACATACCTCTATTGCTGTTGTTTCGATTATATCGACGATTGTTTTGTAACCTTCGGCATGTACTTGTGTCTCAGGCAGCAGCCCCAGACTCAGCTCCCGATCAGCAGCAGCGCGGGCGTGGTCTACCCCGGAGCAATCGGCATGACCTCGGACTGTTCCAGCAACTCGGCCAGCCCGGAGCCCACTGTCCCCGTTATCCAGAGCACCTTCGGCATGAAATTGGAGCCCAGTGTGATGCCTGGCGTGGTCCCTGGCGAACCGGTCAACGGCGAGGACGACATGGACATGTATGAGGATTTTGAGGACGAGCCCAAATCAGACTACAGCAGCGACAACGAGGCACAGGAGCCCGTCAGTGCCAACTGATGTTTTTAGAAGATAGAAGGAGTACTGAAGTAGATAAGAGAAGAGGAAAAAAAACAAATTAGCAAAAAAAGACAAGAAGAGAAATGAAAAACTTGTTTCTGATAATATATCCCTTATGAGCCTGCATGCATGTGTGGCTCCCGGCTTCGATAGCTCTTTGGTCTTAAATGTTTCTTCGAGTGTGAACTAGTTTTATTGCGTTTTATTTCTTTTTTATTCGTATTTTTATTTGATCACGGGATTTGGACACAGAATGACCTGTAAAGTTACAGAGGGCAGGACTTGAAACACAATTATTGCTCTCACAGTCTTACATTATATAAATATATCAATATATTTTCGTTATTATTACTTTTTTTTAAAAAAAATCACTGTTTTTGATGGGGTTCTGTATTTCTCTCAGGTATGCTGTGCCAGCCAACAGCGTGTGAATGTTTTTTTTTTTTGCCTTATTTAAAATTAAGGAGGAAAACAGTATAATGAAAGAAAGTTCAAATCTGGTGCAAAACCTGCCCCCATATTATATCGTACCTTATCTTAAAGCTCGTTTTATTCTTTTAAACTCCAGGTCCAATCACATTTAAATCTAATTTTTAGTCTTTAATCTTTAAGTCTTAAAGAAAATTTTGTTCTCTTAGGTCTTAGACAATCCGACTTCTTGAACCTTGAATTTTCCAGGTGCCATAAGAGATGCTAGATTTTTTTTCCCAAGGTCCGGTTCGGTCCAGAAGGTCCAGTGCGTTGATCACGCAGTCTTGTCCCTGCCCTTTATTTTTCAGTCTTAAACCAGCTAAGCGAGATTGTCCAGTGTACAAAACTGCTGTTGTACAGTAAACAGCAGGATGTCTAAATATGGGCGTTCACTTTCGTCATCATCATGAAAAAGTTTTTAAGGCCAAAAGTTTTAATTAAGGAGAATTAAAGCCGTGCGTGCTCAAAGTCTTAAAGAATTAAAAATGTGTTTTATTTATTTTCTGGACCAGAGAACGGAGACATGGTGTTTAGTTATGAGTGAAAACAAAACTAATCCTCATACTGATTGGTCAGTTGATGTTGATTTATTTTCTGAAACAGCAGCTTACAGAAGATAAAAATTAATTGTAGTTTTGTGTTAAAATTGTTTTAAATCTTAATTACATTTAACAGAATAAATAACAATCCCAGTTAATTCATTTAAATATTCTTTCTCTTCTTTCTTTCTTTCTTTCTTTTTCTCTTCTTTCTTTCTTTCTTTCTTTCTTTCTTTCTTTCTTTCTATTTCTTTCTATTTCTTTCTCTTCTTTCTTTATTTCTTTCTTTATGAACTTCTATCCAATTATTTGTTTGTCTATTTTATTTTTATAAAATGTCCAATATTCATTGTTTCTTTATTTCTTTCTATTTTTCTTCATTAGTTTAGTTTTATGTCTTCCTTCATTTCCTTCTTTCTTCCTTTCTTGTTCTTTTAGTTTTTCTTTCACTCATTTGTTTGTCGAGCAGCTGCCGGTTTGTTCATTAACTTTCATAGAGGGATTGTTTCTCGCTGCTGTCGTTTTTTTGTTTTAGTAAAAAATAATTCATATGAACAATTCTGTACGCGCTGTGAAGGAAAATAAAAACATCAATTCACCATCTGGCTCCAGAATCAGAATCGGACCTGGGTTCAGACTCAGCGTCCATCATCAGCCACAGACAACAATGTATCTGGCTGTGGGGGAAAGGGGATAATAGTGGGGTGTTTTGGTGGTCTGTGGAGTGTCAATTGTTTTCGTTCCATCAAAGTGCAGCGGAGGTGCCGTGAGCAGATGGAAGAAGAAGATGAAGCTGTGGGAGATTATTAAAATGACCGACGAGTCTCTATCATCTCAAATGCCCCGTTATTAATGCATGAGCCCTGTGCTTTTTTCCTCGTCTCTTGCCCTTGAACTCGTCTTAAAATTTTTTATTTAGTTATTTATTTCATTCTTTTTTATTTTCATTAGCGACGCAGAGGGCAGATGAGCTGCTGGTCACTGCATCCATTCTCTCAAAGTCATTAAATAAATTATTAATAAAATAACATTCAGTACACTTTAAAAAAAGGAACAGGGTGAATTCGGGTAATCTTGGACACCTAAGGTCTTTTACTACCGTCATATAATTCAGTTAAATTCAGTGATGGACAAGATAAAACTTCTTGAGATGATAAAGAGGAAGAAACCTTGAGAGAAACCAGACTCAGAAGATGAATCGCATCCTCATTTAGGTGTGTGTAGTGGTGAGAGAGGTCATGTCCACTGAATGTTCACAGTATTAACCGGTCATTCAACATTTCTGACCTGAGCTCCTTTAGGAAATTATCCATCAGGGTGGACTAGGCAGGTGTAGGAGACAAGGTCAAGCTCAGGATAAGCACTCTCTCAGCAGTACCATGTGTTGCTTGAAAAAAAATTCTCCTGACTTCATAAAGGTGATGTCACAGAAAAGGGAAGGGTGTTCTTTAGGTCAATCTGAAACCACACCCTCAGGAATAAATGTTCCATTCGGGTTCCATGACCCATGAGTTTTTTTGTTGCTAAAAAAACTTTACAAGTTAAATTAAAAGGATAATATTGATCTAAAATTACTTTTAATTACCGATTAAAATTAAAACTGCTGGACACATTTTTTTATAATATAGATTAATACATTTGCAAAAAATTATATATCTTTTTTTTTATAAAGCCCCAAAAATTGAGCAGCATTTCCTTCAAGTCTTAGGGATCTCTTAAGCACTTCTTTTAAAAAAACATCAAAAATGATTTTACTTTTTTTTTTTAGCTCATTTTGATTTTAATCATGTGGTTACAAAATCTTGGCAGTTTTTTGTAACCTGATTATCTAAATAATATTTGTTCTTGTTTTTTTCTTCTTTTTTTCATATCTGTTTGCTGGTAAATTTAACGTGTACGTGTTTTGTACAGACTTTCTCGACCACGCCAAAACTGATTTTCAGAGGCTGGCGGTAAACAACAAGACCTTTGTCAAGACTGAAACTTGATCATGCTTTTTTTTTTAAAAAAAAGAAAAAAGACTGAAAGAAATAAAGAGAAAGAAAGCAGACTTTGGTCACACACAGAGTTTCAGAAGTGTTACAAGCACTGGATATAAATGGTATTTTTTTTATGGATTCTGATTAATGTGAAGTCGTCGTGCGAGAGAAAAAAATCACCTAAAAATCACCTGTTTGGACGTGCAGGATTTGAGTCATTGCTATTTTTTGTGTGTTTGTTTTTCTTTCTTTTTTTTCCCCCTTTGAAATTTTATTAATTTATGCAGAGACACTTGTAAACTGAACTTTTATTTTGGTTTTTGTTCAAGCTCCACTGCTGCCTAAGGGAAAATATAGAGCAGTAAAAAAAAAAGGAACTCGACAGAAGACTCACGTCAGAGACTGAAACACACCGACTTCATCTTAACACTCACATTTGTGTTTGTATGTCGTATTTGAAACATATATATAGAAGCTGCATTAAAGACTTTTATTGTATTTATTAGCCGTTATCGGCTATAAAACGCTGTCAGTAGAAATTAATGATAATAAAAAAGGACAATCAGAGAAAATACAGTGACGCTGAATTGGATAATTTTTTTCTTTTTTTAAAAAAATTGTTCACCATTTAATTTTTGTTTTCTTTAAAATTGTAAATATAACATTCAAAAAAGAATAGAACTCTATTTTTGTTCATGGATACTTCACGTACTGAAGTCTAACTTATGTATTTGACTTGTTTGTCATGTTGTTTATTATTTTCGTGTGTGTGAGTTTGTGTATGTTGGTCAAATCATTCTTTAGAAAAAAAGCAAGAAGAATCAAAACTAGGCAAGTCACTGTACCTCATGTAGACGTCGATCGAAGCGGCTCAGTATCGGTATCAGTATTAGTATCGGCTCCCGTATCAGTATCGGTATCGACCCACACCCAAGACAAATCTCACTTGGATATAATATTTTTTTAAACTCTTTTGTCATCAAAGATTTGATTGGCTTCCATATGAATGAACAAATATTTATTCTTTTTATATCCTTTGCATTTTTTTGGGTCTTTTATAAACAAAATGAACAATTATCTAGACTTATTCTGTTTTGTTATTTTTTTTTCAGATTTTCAGTCAGCTGCAGTCGAATTTGTTTTGGGTTCATTCTTATTACTGCCATTTTTATTCAAATTGGTTACAACTTAAGAGAAAATACATTTCTTTTTCTATTTATCTTACTGTAATTCTTTACATTAAAAAATCAGCCTTTAAACGCTAAGGATGTATATGTTAGATTCTCGTTTTTATTTTATTTTTTTGCTAATTTAATCAGCACAAGTCACTGACATGCTGGACTGAAATGCTAGCTGCTGTTCACTACGAGTACCTTTTTTATTTTATTATTATTTTTTTCTGTCAGGGATAAAGTTTTGTCTTTAAAATGAAAAGGTACTTCCTGGTTTCTAGTCTCTTAAGCAACACTGTGCGTGGCTCACGGGATGCCCGAGCTGCTCCAAACTTCACTTCGCTGACTTTATTTTTTGAATTTGTCTTCTTGTGCATATAGAAACCGGTTTCTCGGCAGGTCTTTCTCGGGCGTTAGAGACATAGATATAGTGTGCTGCTTTGGGAAAATAAAAATTGAATCAAAAACAAAACAAATAAGTCTAAAAAATGTAAATAGTTTATCATATCTTGTACAGTCCAGTGTAAAGTTTTTAATTCAACTTAAAGGTTGCCATCACACTCATGTTCAAATATTTTCCTTCTTAAGAAAGTACCATGCAGTATGAAATAATATAGAAATATTACAACAAATGGTACTCTAAATGAATTCTGCTTGCCTTCACTATGTAAACAAGCAACTTTTTTTGATTTCTTTTGTTCCTTGTGCAGTATTGACGTGAGGTAAAAATAAAATAATTCTAAAGTCCTATGTTAGAGAGATTACTTTCCTCTCGGTAATAGTAGTATTAATATAAAATAAAAATCCAGAAGAGTGATGCTTTTTGGTTGATTTAGGCACCTTAGTGGATTTGTACAATTCTCTAGGTCGCTCTCCGGAAAGGAGGCAGGTTTTATTTTGTTTGTTTGTTTTTTTTAGATTGTTTTGGAATAAAAGTTGTAAAGTTATGACATTTCTACATTATACTCAAGACATTTTATGTACGATGGCAGAAAAAGGGGGTTTCTGCCTGTTTTAGATCATTTACCTCAAGAGTTTCCTCTTTTTCTTATCTTAAAAATTGATACAGTACACACACACACACAACCAGAACATTGTCTCACCATCACTCCATCTTTTGTACTGCTGTTGACAATATTAAAGAGACATTTTGTTTTAAACAACATACCTCGGTGTGTGTTTTTATAATGAGCTAGATTAAAACACATTACATGAAGAAGTTAAAATTTTTTTTATCAAAAGTCAGATAAAAGTCCAAGATGTTGAATTTACCTCAAAATAAGTTGTTCTTCACATATTGGCAATTTGCAATTTTAACACAGTGCTCCCTATTTATGAAATTTTCTAAAGAATATTGTACTGATGGACGATGTGAACTTTTGGAAAAGGCAAGGGTGTCTGCTAAATGCTGTAAATGTAAATGCAAATGTTTGAGCCTTTAGTCAAATGTTAGCTGTATGCTTTGGACATGACTGACTAGATGGCACTATTTTACAAGTTTGTAATACTCAGCGTGAGTAACACTATAGGACAACTAGCAATAACATTATTTGAA
Source organism: Xyliphius kryptos (assembly GCA_025769995.1). Taxonomy (NCBI): domain Eukaryota; kingdom Metazoa; phylum Chordata; class Actinopteri; order Siluriformes; family Aspredinidae; genus Xyliphius; species Xyliphius kryptos. The sequence goes on along the minus strand of JAOUQT010000004.1, from coordinate 493,649 downwards.
TTTTTAGTGAAAGTAAACAACACGTTTAAGCAAGTGAATTCAATTACATTTAGGTTGACCAGATGTCCCGCTTTGAGTGGGACAGTCACGCATTTTCATTACATTTCACACGTCTCGCAAATCGAGACATTGTACCGCCTTGTTATTGACTGTCAGACTTCAATGTGTTTGATAATCTTGAATCTATCAAATGGCTGTGTGGAGAAAGCAGTGATGTCTCGTCTCTGGGGTCTGAGGTATCAATGTTATGTGCTTCTGAATGAACCAGATGCCACAGTATAGTAATTTTTATAAGCTAAAGGGCAGAATATTTTAGTTATTTCTGACTTTCTGACTCTGTGCATTGATGTCCCACACAAACATCTATGAAATTGAAATTAGTTGTTCTTCCCTTGTCTCTTGTGAACAAAAATGCATAAAATTGGGTGGAAATCTAAAACATTCTGTAACAATTGAGGCTGTGAAATTTGGCAAATATTGTATCTATATGTCCCAAATTATCAGCTTGTAAAATGTTCGCTGTTTGCCGTTATCATGACTGATTAGATAGCACTACTCCACAGATGAGTGGAGCCAGAGTAGCATTTTGTAGAGTACAACGAGCCGTAAAACACACATTTTAGCAAAAGTAAACAATGTTTTCAAACTGTAGATGCATCACACAAAATACGTTGTTCTTCCAATATTGGAAGTATGTAGCAGTGTTAGTACAGCGCCCGCTATGAAGAAAATTTTATAGAATTTGGTGAAAATCTAAAGAATGTTGTATCGATTGCAGGTGTGAAATCTGGTCAAGTTTGAGTTTTTACATCCCAAATTATTGCCCAGTGTAATGTGAGATATTTGATCAATATTCACTAGGTTGCACAACTACACAAATAAATGGAAATAAGTTAAATTAATGAAATCAAGTGGAAAGTCTTCCCAGAAGAGTGGCGCTTTTCATAACATAAAACAGTATATGGTTTTACTCGAGGACAGACTCTGGGTTATCCCCAGCGTCTTTGTGTAGTCCGAGTCGACCTTCTGTTTGCCAGCATCCAGATTTAGAGGATGATTTTAATGCATGCATGTTCCTGCTGTCCGTGCCAGGAATGGGGCGAGGAAACCTGCAGGACACCAAGCCTTTTCTGACATCTTTTGCATATTTGGATGACAGCCATCTTGTTTTATTTTTTTTTCACTTTGAGTTGTTAAAGACACTAAAAAGTTTTTTGATTCTGTGGTTAAGGTTTGGGTTAGCATTAATTAGCAGCATTAATACTTACTTTATCTCTACAGAGATACCGAGATTTGTGTTTTGGTGTGTATACTTTCATATCTTTGTAAGAACCACATGTAACATCAAGGATAATAATATAGCATCTAATATTTGTGACACACTGTACTTGGGTAACTGTTGTTAAAAATATATAAAATTACATTTTTATTGCTGAGGTAACGCCCTGGGTTCACTTTAATTAACTTCATTAGTATGTCAATATGTAAAGTCCTCACACTTATACCAATACCAGCTTACAGTATGTGTGTGTGTGTATAAGTGTATGTGTTTACCCTTCTGAGTCAGTTGATCCTGGGTGAATTCCCAGTGACTCCTGAAGCTTCACCTGTACACTGATGTCCACCATGACCAGTATAAAACTCTTACAAAAGATGGATGGATGCATAAATTAATACAACTAGTCGTGTGTGGAAGAAAGAAAGTAATAACATCTGGAACCGAGCACTTATCAAAACACTCAATATTTCTGTGGATTGTTTGTTGTTTTTCATCAAGTCTCATTTTGTCTTTTCTCTCACATCAGATTGTTAGCTTTAAGCTCATATATCTCATGACTATGCATTATTTTGTTGCAGTGTCAAACAGACGCAAGTGTCAGCGAGCTGCAGCTAAACAATAGGTAATAACCGAAAAACTTGACGTTTATCCCGGTTATTGCTAGTTGGGTGGGTGTGCATTGTGGTCGGGTGGATGGGTGATTTAGGCATTGTATATATTGGGATTTGGGGATTTATGGGTATTTGGGGTATAATGGGGGGGGGGGGGAGGGTTTTTTTATATCCTGTTAAAAACGGCATTATGGG
>JAOUQT010000004.1:363748-375638 GCA_025769995.1 Xyliphius kryptos | reverse complement strand
GACTGTTCTACCTGTCTCCCTCTCATTCACACACATGTATTCTGTCTTACACGTGTTGACTTTCATTCCCCTCCTTTCTTAATCTCTGCTCTAATTAATTCCAAAGATGTTCCATCAGGTTATGGTCAGGACTCTGTGCAGGTCAGTCAAGTTCATCCACACCAGACTCATCCATGTCATTATGGACCTTGCTTTGTGCATTGGTGCACAGTCATGTTGGAAGAGAAAGGGGCCAGCTCCAAACTGTTCCCACAAAATTGGGAGCATGAAATTGTACAAAATGTCTTGGTATGCAGAAGCATTTATACACCTGTGGCCATGGAAGTGATTGGAACAACTGATTCTGGTAATTTGGATGGGTGAGCAAATACTTTTTAGAAATACAGTGTAATTACACTGACAAAACTGACTGAGCATCCCAATCTAATGTCAGCCGTAAGGGCAAATTTAGGGTCAGCTGTGTCTGGCTGGATGTCCTCCGGGTGCTCCAGTTTCCTCCCACACGCCAAATTTGCCCTTACAGCTGACATGAGGCTCAGTCAGTTTACCCCATATCAGATGATCTGGCAGCCGACCATTGCGTTACGACCACGACTGCTTACAACACCGATATTAGTCTACATTTAAAATGACTACAGATTAGATTCAACTCAATAATTTTGATATGATTCAGTTCATGATGTTGACGCTTTAGGACTGAAGAGTTAACACTTTGTGTTTCTTTGTGTAATTTAATAATATTAACCTCAAAATATAGTACAGCATGTAGTTCTTGCAACCCCATGAATAGAATTTTAACAAATCGATACCTGCGGTGAAGATTTTGCGGTCGAGTTTCCCAAACCGAGTTTCCCGTAATCTCCGTCTCCAAAAGCCCAGACAGTCGATCCATCAGAGGACACCACCAACGTGTGGTTTAATCCACATGCCACCTAAACACACACCAACTATTTAGCATCATATCACCGAAAATATTCATGTGTGATGACGAGGTGAAAGCAGCGGTGCACTTGTGTTTCAGAATATAAAATCTTTAGACAAAACAGAGACAACATTGGCCACTTATTGGGTACACCTGTTCAATCACTCTTTTAATACAAACATCTAATCGTCCAGTCACATGGTCACAACTCAATGTATTTAGTGAGAGGTCAGAGGAAAATGGACAGGCTGGTTAAAGATGATAATAGAAAGACAACAGTAACTAAAATAACCACTGGTTACAACCAAGGAATGTAGAATAGCATCTCTGTCCCAAATTACGTAAGTTTCAAGCCATCGTCTGGTCAGACCTGTCTCTCAATAAATTAGATACTGACCGCTCCATCCACACAACTGAAACACCCAGAGACTCAAAGGTAAAAAACATTAACGTGTTCCGCTAAAATACTGAGTAGAGGAAAGGCTGCGCTGCTTCAACACCTACCCAGGCAGGACCATGTGTGCAGGTTCTAAATACTCAGCATGAGCAGGGAAGCCCTCCCATAGGCAGCTGACTGATATGTTTAGACCACCATCCATTTTGCATTAACTAAACACTTATTTCTGTGCCTTCAGCTCTCAGATTGTCCTTTATACACATCACAAGTGTGAACTGTTAGCTGCTAGCATTCATTACTACAGCATTTTAATTATATTTACTGTTTGGGACACTTTAGAATGTGGGTCAGAAGTTACCTGCCCTTCTCTCTCTCTCGAGTTTCAGTTTGTTTCGAGGTTTGTTCTATTTAACTAATAGTGTGTGCACAGAGAGAAAGAGTGTGCACTCACCTGTCCGATCTGTTGACCCTCTAAGGCCATGACTCGTTCTGGAAGTTTCTTATTAGAAGTATTTCCTAAACCGAGTCTGCCGTAGTCTCCGTTCCCGAAGCAGAAGAGTTTACCATCCGCTGTGATGACGGCCGAGTGTTTAAACCCACATGACATCTGTACACACGCACACACTTGAGTATGAGCAAGATCCCTTCATACGTCCACTGTATTGTCCCTTCATACATCGATCAATGCCATCTTGAGTTGATACTCACGCACACTAAGGATATTCTGGTGGATCACTGCTTCAAAGACACACTTTACACATTTCTTACTTTTACTCTGTCACATTCCTGTGTGTGTGTGTGTGTTTAGTTACTAACCTGCACCACCTCCTCTCCTTGCAGAGCCTCTATCTGGCGTGGTCGGCGTTGGCGGTCGCTGTTTCCGTGGCCCAGTTTTCCATAGTCTCCGTCCCCCCAACTGAATACCTCACCGCTTTCAGTCAGAGCCATGGAATGTCCATCAGAGCCACACGACGTAACCAGCTGGGTCACTACGAACCCTAAAGAAAAACACACACACATTTACTCTATACACTTATATTACATTAGCCCTGAAACACACCGGAGCATGCATGTGTTGTGTGTTTCACTGTTCTTCCTATGTTTGCGTGGGTTGCTCAGGGTACTCTGGTTTTCTCCCACAGTCCAAAGACATGCATGCTAGGGGAATTGGAGATGCTAAATTGTCATTGACTTTTGAAAAGATGAAACTTGCGTATAAGTATGAACTTGTTCCTGTCATTAAATTTGATGATGCTGAGGAAGACGTTAACAATAGAAAAATTAAATAAACCAAATAAATGTGTAGTGTGTGCGTGTGTGTGTGTTGTTAACTACCTTGTAGTGCTGAGATAACTGTGAGAACGTGCAGGTCATCCGAATTGCCCTGACCCAGACGTCCGTAGCTGCCTTCTCCACACGCCGACACTGTTCCATTCGCCTGAATGACAAACGTGCAGTTTTGCCCACACACAACCTACACACACACACACAGAATTTACCAGAGCTGAAAAGATTTGCAACCAGGTGAACATGCTTTGTGTGTGTACTACTATCTTGCTGAGAAGCAGTCTAGGTTTTTCCTTATTAAAATGAACAACATACTTCCATCTGTATGTTTTCCAATGGAATCAAACTCTCAATGTGTGCTGCCCCCATTGGCGCTCCGTATGTACTCTTTAATTATCTTATTGGTTGATGACAATGCTAAAAGATGGTCCTCCCACAGGCATCCTGGGGATATTGGTCAGTCCTCACTTTGCGGCTATTAAAAGATGATGTGTGCATGTACCTGTTGAGCCTGAGAGAAGGACGGAGCAGACGTCGGCACCAAGATGTTCCGTCCAGCTTCAGCGAGTTGACCGTGGCGCCCGGCGCCCCACAGATACACATCACATTTCCCACCAAGGTGCCAGTCCTGCTTACACACACACGTCTCTATACCTAAGACCAAATAATACTGTACATTATTTTGGAATAAAAATGTTACATCATTACCTCGGGTCGGGCCGTGGCCCACAACATCAACTGCTCGTCCATCCCAGGTGTCCATTTACTGTTGTCCTAAAAATTTTACAAACAAGTTAATAAACCAATTATTTATTTTTAATACCGGCTTAATTCTAGTTTTAGGGTCATGGGCGCGAGGGCATGAACAACCCTAGCAGGGTGCCAATCCACTAACACACTAACGGGCAATTTTAGAGACACAAATTTGCATGTCTATCATGCATGTCTTTGGAATGCAGGAGGAAAACTTTGTCAAGTATTAGAAAAGATACACCTGAGTAATACAAACTATAATTCTCGCCATAAACAATATCAGCATGCTATAAAAAAAAAATAAGCACAGAGACGCTTTTATATGAAATAATCCGGATGTGCACGTGAAAACCTGCAGGCATTTACTACACACTCATGGACCATTATCATTTTCAGAAACGACACAAGGAGGCACCAGAAATATCCAGTGGAGCAGTAATATTATTTTTAGTTATGGAATTATGTATATATGTATGTTTTGTGTATATGTGTGTATATATTATTGTTATATTAATGTTATACATTACTGTTAGTTATAGAATTATGTATAAGATATATGTTTTGTATGTTATATATATTATGTATATTACTGTTATATATTATTGTTGGTTATAGAACTATGTATTAGATGTATGCAGATTTCATCACCCAAATGAGGATGGGTTCCCTTATGAGTCTGGTTCCTCTCAAGGTTTCTTCCTTACTTACTCAGGGAGTTTTTCCTTGTGACTCATCTGGGATTTTTTGTAAAGCTGCTTTGGGACAATGATTATTGTTAAAAGCGCTTTATAAATAAAATTGAATTGAATTAAAACAAATGCCCTCTGTCTGGTTTTGCTTGTAGCAGTCTGGCCCTTGATAATCCAGTACACATTGTAATGTTAAAATCTTGTTCATCCAGGTTATTCACGGTCATCCCATATGAACATTAACCCATCTGTGAAACATGGTGGTGGTAGTATCATGATTTAGGCCTGTTTTTCTGCGTCTGGTCCAGAACAGTTTACCATCAATGATGGAACAATGAAAGGAAAACATCAGGATATCTGTCCATGAACTGAATCTCAAGAGAAGGTAGTGGTCATGCAACAAGACAGTGACCATAAATTTAACAAGTCGTTCTACTAAAGATTAGATAAAGAAGAATAAAGGTAATGTTTTGGAATGTCCACGTCAAAGCCATGTTGTGGAAGAACCTGAAGTAAACAGTTAATATGAGGAAATCCATCAACGTCACGTAGTTGAATCTGTTCTATACGGAAGAATGGACAAAAATTCGTCCAGGGCGGTGTTTAGTACTGATCAACAGTTACTGGACATGTTTAGTGATAGTTACTGCTGCACAGGGGGTCACAACAGATACTAAAATTAAAGGTTCACATAATTTTGTCATTTGTTACAATGTTGATCATTTTCCTCGATAAATAAATAAACAAACAAGTGTAATATTTTATCTCATTCGTTTCGTTTTGGAAATTGTGTAAAAAAACTGATGTTTGCGGTCATATTTACACAGAAATATAGAAAATTCCAGATAAAAGCCAAAATGATAATAAAAATAAAGATGTTTTAAAAACACTCATCAATGTTTTAAATAAAGTAGTGTTGAGTGTGTTAAAATATACATTCACCATCATCAGCGCCATCTTGTCCTTGGCCACAGGCTCCAGATCAGGAACAGCGAAGGATTCTGGGAAAGTCTGAGCGCGGGCAAGTGCCTCGGCTGTCTTCACCGTGGTGGAGAAGCAGTGAAGCCACGCCCACTCGCTGCTTCCCCACGAGTGCAAGTAAGTGGGTGGACAGGATGATGAGGACGAGGTTAAAGATGAGGATAAGGCAGGCTGTGTGGGGCAGTGGGACAGGTGACGGGGCACCGGGGCGTGACATAGTAACGTGTCCAACTGCAGCCCGACGGCCAGAGATGCCAAACACTGCATGTAGGGACTGTGGATCAGCTGCTCTCCACACACCACGTGTGGCTGTAACACACACACACACAGTTTTAACAGGTGTTCAGAACAAAATTCTTTATTCCACAGCATTGCGATGCTTTATTCCACAGCATTGCGATGCTTTATTCCACAGCATTGCGATGCTTTATTCCACAGCATTGCTAAATCCTCGATCGTGATTGGTAAGTAGGTGTTGATTACATTTCTATAACAGCAGCTTAATGATGGTTTCTATGGCAACACAATGTGCAGGTGCTTTTGTATCTATATAACTTAACTTTATTTAAAATCCAATCAATTAAACATTGTGCACAGTTTGCTTGTTTTTAATGCCATAAAAGCACATACAGGCTGATCATACACTCACCGGCCACTTTATAAGGTACACCTTTTCGATTGCTTGTTAACACAAATATATAATGGTTAAAATGGTCACAACTAAGTGTATTTAGTCATGTAGAGGAGGTCAATAACAACTTACTGACCACTAATGGAAAACAAATGTGATTTAAGTGACTTTGAATAATATGCCATGGTTGTTGGTACCAGATGGTGCTGGTCTGTGTTTTTAAGAAACTGTTGATCTACTGGGATTTTCACACATAACCATCTCTAGTGTTTGAAGAGAATTGTCAGAAAAATAGAAAATATCCAGCTACTGAATTGAGTTGCATGTTGGGTTATCTACAGGGTGTGTGCAGTTTAGGAGAAGGTTTAGGGTGGCCGGAATATTCTCGAATGGACTGTAAATGTACTGGTATCGTACGGATCAGTTTGTTCCAGCATGTTTCAAATAAATAACTACAGTGCAATATGGTAATGCTTTTATAAATAATAAATGGCAGAAGCATACATTTATCACCAAGTACGGATAAACCATGAACGGATAAAACTGGGCACCTTCTCATAAGCGAACTGTTCCTGAAGCATGATAGGAAGTCTCTCGAGGAATGTCCTCATACAAGGAGCCATATTCAGTCCCACGATCCCCTGCTTCTTCAGCGCAGTGCGGCAGGTCGCTAGCACGTGATTAGCACCTATGAACTCAGTTGAGCAGTTCACTACCAGAACGTCCTACAAGGGAACAGTGAGGCACTGATATTATTTACTGTTTATTATAGTCTTTATTAAATTACATCCAGAGATCAAACTCATGTACAGCTACGTCCTGAAATCTTAGTGACGATGGGTTTTTAATCATTTATCAAATAATTGTTCAATTTTTTTTTATCACAATTAAAAATACCTGCCAATAATTGCAACAAATGTTAAAATCAAATTCTTCTTTTTTTCTAATACAATTAATAATTACTTTTAACACTATAATAATTATTAAATAGCAATTAATTAACTGATTAATAATTATAACAATAACAATAATTCTGGCTAACAGTAACAGATTTTTAGCTGTAGGTTATTTATGAATTTATATAAAATATTTCTATATACATTCACCGGCCACTTTATTAGGTACACATTATTATTAAAAGGTTGGCGCCCCCTTTACCTTTAGAACTGTCTTAATTCTTGGTATCGTACTTTCGACAGAGATGGTATTTTACATTCCTTAGTTTTAACCAGTGGTTATTTGAGTTATTGTTGTCCTTCCATCATCATCTTAAACTAGTCTGTCCAAACAAGGTCATTTTCATTCACACAACTGTCCCTCACTGGATAGTTTCTCTTTTTATGATGTGATTGGCTGATTAGATATTTGCGTTAACCAACATTTATACAGACGTACCTAATAAAGTGGCCAGTGAATGTATACAACTACTTCATAAAACATTTAAAAAAATACGGTTTATAACGGGTTAAAGCATGCAACCTTTGAGCGATTGGAACAGATGGCCACGCCCACATCTGGGATCCAAACGGTGTTCTGTATAGCTCCCGTGCCCGCAACTACTGTCTGTAGTACAGAGCCATCCTATACACACACACACACACACACACTTATATAACACTCATACAACACCACACTATAACATATCTACATGGTTGTGTATGTGTTACAGACTCGAAGAGACCAGATGTTCAGGAGACCACCAACACCACCAGACACCAGAGCGAGACCATCAGGGCTGAACGCTATGGTCCTAACCGGAGTCATGTGACCTCGCAATTGGAAGACACATACTGCAGCTTCGTGCCACTGTGGGTTGAACTAGAGAACACAAACACACACAATATCAACTTTGAATAAAACAGAAGTATAATTATATTTTATTAAACAGAATTTGTGTGGGATCACACAAACTTCAAAATCTACCCTGGGTTTAGACTTGGACTCCGTTTCCCACCATGCATCTGTGCTGGCAGAGCTGGACAGAGAGAATGCCGAGGGGTCCTGTGGTACGGTCCACACAGACACCAAGCCATTCTGACAACACCTAAAATACACATACGCAGTGGTTAGTGTGTGAGAAGGAGATGTGCGTGTGTGTGTGTGTGTGTATTTGTGTATACACACGTAGCCAGCATGTTCAGTGCTTTAGGTCTCTGTCCAGGAAGACTGCACCAAGCGACGGCATTAACCACGCTCGGGTGAGTGATGCTCTGAAGACACACCCAGCTCTGCCCGAGCACCGTTCCAGACTCCGCCCACAGACGCACCGTCTCCTCTTTGCCACAGCTTAATAATATCTGCCCGTCTGGAGCCCAGCGCAGAGAACTAATGCTTTCCTAAATGTAAAAACATAGTGAACCTTAAATAATTCATGAATTAAGTCACCTAATTCAATCAAAAGGTGCAGACTGCTTGCAGGTTTCTCGAATAATCAAAGTTACATGGGATTTCAGAAGATTCTCTTACCCTCAGGACCCTGCAACTGATTCAGAATGCTACAGCTCGCCTTGTATTCAACCTTTCCGAGTTACGCCCTGTTACTCCCTTACTGCCTAGCCTTCACTGGCTTCCTGAAACATCTTTCATCAGATACAAATCCTTAATGCTGATCTACAAAGCCAAAAATGGTCCAGACCCTCCCTACTTGATAGTAATGGACAAAGCCAGAGAGTACCCAGAGCTCTTCATGTTTCAAATACAGCTTTTCTTGATGCACCATCATCCAGGACATATAGAAGACAACCATGCAGACTCTGTCCTAGCCCCAAAATGGTAGAATGAACTTCCTGTGAGAGTGTTACCCTCTTAAAACTTACTTCCATTCTAACTTTACACCTCATATAATAACAGTTAATCACTGTCGATATATATGGTGCATGTGTGTAGATTAGAAGAACGTTTGCACTGGACAGAATATTCTAGAATGTAACTGGTATAAGATGGATCACTTTCTGGCAAGATACTGGGTAATAACGAGTTGGTACAACTTTTTTAATAATTATAGCATCTGGCAACAATGCTTCATACGCAAATTGCTGGGTGACCTACGTGTATGCTTATGGTTCCACCATTCTTGGTATCAGCCCTCAAGCAAAGTTGCTGCTGAAATACTGTAGCCACATCTCCAGGCTCCGACAATCTCATGTGCACGGTTAAAGCCACTCAGGTCACCCGTTTACCCAGTGAATAGACAGACACCTTATATACGAGCCGACTGTGATGTAATCAGTAAATTGTATATTGATTATTAGATATATATCTTTTTTGTACTATGCCTATCAGAGTGTGTCTTACCTTATGAGCATCAATGACCACTATGGATCCGTTCTCCAGTGCTTCTTTGCAGCCAATCAGGAGCTTTCCGTCAGCATAACCGACGGCAAATGGACGATCCTCGCTGTACCACGCAATGTTCATCACGGCCACTAAAAACACAATAATACTGACCTATTCAGCAAAATCGCCTAGGGGTGTGTAAGAGACAGAGAGAGAGAGAGAGAGAGAGAGAAAGAGAGAGAGAGAGATACCATCATTCCGGTAGCAGTGCAGCAGTTCCTTTCTCTGCATGTTGGAGGCATCTAGAACCTCGAGCAGGCCCAGAGTTCCGTCTATACGTCCGACCAATAAAAGCTCTCGAGCCTCCCCTGCCGCTTCGTTTTCCGGCCACGCCAGGGATGACACCCAGTGAGGCTGCGAGTCCATCAAGCACTTACCACCTAATACACACACACACACACAATTAACTATGAGAATATGTGATATAGAGAATTGTATAGACAGAGTATGTATAAAATATTTAGATCTGATATTTATATTGTTTATTATTTAATGCCATTTCAACACAAATGCATATTTCATGATGGGAACAAGGTTCTATCGGTCACAATGAGAAAATTCATAATCCACCTAGGATGTTCTACCTGGGGTGGAACTTGCTCTCCCGGTGTCAGGGCTTTGTAACATTTACAGGAACTATGATTGTAGAAGGACCCGGGTTTAATCTGAGGGTCGGACGACTTGGGTAATTTCTGAGTGGAGTTTGCATGTTCTACCTTGGGTTTCTTCCCTTATTCCAAAGACATGTATGTTAGGTTAATTGGGTGTGTGTTCCCTATGATGAATTGGTGCCCTCTCTAGGGTTGTTCCTGTCCTTGAAAAACTTGTCCTCATCTATTCTTGCAAACAGTGGAATTGGGCATTTTAGCCGTTTCACTTGGTATAGGGAATCAAACAAGGAGCCTTCGGGTCGCAAGGTCGGTTCCTTAGCCGTTAACTTACAGCTGCCCCCTAGTCGCCACATGGGTGCCGGACGTGTACTGGCTGGCCCCGTGTGGATTAAGCAGAAATGAATAATTAAATGAATAAACAGAACAGTAAACAATAAATAAACAAAAGACTCACCATTGACCTGCCAGATATTGACTACTTTCTCCATGGATGCTGCTAGAAACTTCCCGCTCACGCTCCAGGACACGGGAGCCAGACTCGGTTCACCTGGAGAACCCAGCGTGCTAGAACATTCCTCAGTGGACCCGTCTCTGACAACAGACACCAACAAAGATTTCACACTCTACTATACACTGTTAGCAGGTGGTGCAATATTGAATAAATAAAAAAATGAATTGAATTGGAATTACAGGAAGGGGATATTTATATGGATGTAAAGCTAGGTTCAGGAAACTATTCTGGTTTTCTCTCTGGTTATCATAAATGTTTGGACAAACATATTAAAGACTTAAAAGAAGATACATTTTGAAGATAAAGCAAGGAATTCTGGGAAATTCTGTGCTGTCCTATGAAAGTTGCATGTTGCAATTATATATATATATATATATACACACACACACACACACACACACACACACACACACATACACACTCACTTGCAACTTTATTAGGTACACCTTTTTAGTAAAAGCCACGTCTCCCTTAATTCTTGGTATCATAATTTCAACTGAGATATTATTCTACATTCCTTGATTGTAATCAGTGGTTATGTGAGCTACTGTTGTCTCTCTATCATCGTCCCGAACCAGTCTGTCCATTCTCCTCTGACCTCTCACTGACATCAACACGGTCATTTTCACCAACACAATTGTCCCTTACTAGATATTTTGTCTTCTTCTGACCATTCTTTGTAAACACTAGAGATGACTGTATGTGAAAATCCCAGTAGATCAACAGCGTGATTGCATTATTAGATATTTGTGTTAATAATAAATTGAACAGGTGTACCTAATAAAGTAGCCAATCTGTAAAGCTTTATTTTTAAGCTTGAAGCAAATCATTAAAACTCACATTTTATTAAAGACACATGTCTGCTGCAGAGTGTACTGGTTCTTGTTAACGTTCCAGACCCGAACCGTTCCGTCACTGCCGCTGGTCGCTAAAAGACCTTTCTTACTGCACCACCCGCAGGACATAACCTACAAAAACAGGAACGCAGTCAGAGAGGAAAAATAATAAAAACTAAATATCCAAATCTATCTTCTTTTCAAACCCTGTGACTCTAACTAATGTCCTTAAACTGAATCTACAATCTCGTCCATTACTGGTTCCACCCCGTCTACAGGTAATATTACCTGTGGGAGCTCACATCACATGGACTGACACATGGACTCTCAGCACTCAGAAACTTCTATCTGTTATATAAATATCTCTTATGACCCATATGTGCTGCCGTATATGAGGAATCAATCATTTAAAGAGCATGAACTATTGATGAATTAGTAAAGAATTTGGGACGAACTCTGCCTTGGTGCGCCTCCAATTTAATAGTAGAACACTTGCGCAAGTCGCCCGCAACATCCGCGAAGGTCTGCGGACGGCTCTGGTTGTCGCGGTCGTAGGCAGCGAGCGTCCTAACCAGCTGCTGGGCAGCCCACTGACGGTGCTGCGAGGAGAGGCGGGACGAGAGACAGCACGCTGCCAAGGCATTGGCCAACTCCAACGCTCCTACAGTAGAAGGGGGGCAGGAAAGGTGGGCACAGAGAGAGGAAATTAACCCTGAAGGGATGCAACAGGGTTTAATAACGGAATTAAGGGAGACACAAAGACAGAAATACATACACAAAGTCAGACAAAAAACGAGGAGTGAGGACAAAAAGATCGACATTAGACAATCACCGGATTAGGAACACCTGGCAGGTGACATACTGCATGATCACTGATGATAATAATAATAATCGATCTTCACAGAGTCATCATTTCTTTGTATTTAAGCCATCCAG
>JAOUQT010000004.1:338422-353593 GCA_025769995.1 Xyliphius kryptos | reverse complement strand
CTCAAAACCCATCTCTTCCACACACACTAGCTATAAAAAAAAAAAAAAAAAAAAAAAAAAACACGCCACATCGAGTAATGCGCAGGGTTGATGGTGCTACAGTGTAGCTGGTTCTTCCTAATAATACTGACCTGTGTTGTTCTCTCATTTGTAAGTCGATAAAAGCGTCTGCTAAATGTAAATGCCAGAAATGTATCTGAACACACCTCATTTTGAGATGACCACGCCTATTGTTGCCATTTATACGACGCAGAAGCAATGTGCAAAAAAAGACTGTAAGGTAGCTGCACCACAACATCTTTAACAAGATAATGCTATGATGCAAATGTGTTACCACAGTGACTGGATTCTCTCAATGCTGGCTGACTTTTTTGACTACACTAGCTGAATACCCATGCTGCGCTACAGGGGAGAACATGAAAGTTGAAACGCAATTGTTTTTGAATGAGTGATGGCTTTGGAGTTTATAGATTTCAAATGAACGTATTATAATAGAGTGAGGTTTGGTGCAATTAACAATCTGAATATGTGCAATGTGGGTCCTTGAGCAAGACCCTTAACCCTCATTGCTCCAGGGTTCTGTATCAACCCTGTGTTCTGACCCCAAGCAAGTTGGGATACCAGTAAGTCGATTTGGATAAAAGCGTCTGATAAATAATTCAATGTAAATGTAATAGTGCGAGTTGGGACTACGGTGTCCACGCGGTTGGTTTCTAGCAGTAATTTATCAGTAAGTTTTCCGAGGACATGATAAGGAACGACAGAGCCATTTTTTCAGTTTTATAAGTACTTACAAAAAACCCAATTCATCTGAGGCATGGCGTTTGATGGCGATAATAAGCAAACAATGGAACGTAGGAAAGCCATTTTCCCCCCCGTGTTTTAGCTGTGTAGGTACACAGGAAGACCCCCAATGTGACCCTGGTGGGGTCTTGCGTTTGAGGGCAATATCAAACGAACCAACGAGGAACGGTCAGACTTTTTTAGGTACTCAGGATGTGGGAGCATTAGTGAGGGCTTTGGCGATTAGAAGACGATGAGTACAAAAATCCTGATGTAATTCTGCAATTCCCTCCCAGGGGATTAATAAAGTATTCTGACGTAATGTAATTTGAACGGGTTATAATCAGTAAATTTAACTTACATTTTATTTAAAAAACCCAACATGATCTCCATGATCACTTTTAAATTAAACTCAAATGAATCATTCAGGCTTAATAAGATAAATTGTGCAAAATATGAATGTTTATGCAGAGAGCCTTACTCTGCCCTGGTGAGCCTCTAGCTTGATGGTGGAGCACTTGCGCAGATCTCCAGCCATGTCAGCAAAGGTCTGAGGTTGGCTCTGGTTGTCTCGGTCGTGGGCCGCCAAGGTGCGCACCAGCTGCTGCGCCGCCCATTGCCGATGTTGCGAGGAGAGGCGGGAGGAGAGGCAGCACGCCGCCAGCGCATTGGCCAGCTCCAACGGGCCTACAGCAGGAGGGGGACAGGAGAGGTGGGCATAGAGAGAGGATATTAAGCCTGCGCACGGAGCGGACAGGACCGGAATGAGGCCGCACCATAAGAGATGGACATAACAGACAGAAGGAAAAAAAAAATGAGAGAAATGATGAGTGAAAGTAATAGAAAACAAAACAAATAAATAAATCCAGCAAAGCCGCAAAGAGCTGCATGGATGACAAGATGCCCGCTGCTGAAGCTGCACATGGAATTTGATTAAATCACAGAGAAAGGAACATGAATTAAAAACAAGGCATGATAAACAGACTCATAGTAACAGTGATTACTGCAGACTTTATACAAAAATGTCAGGAATTTTATTTTCCCGGGAAAGAAAGCCATCTTCCTAAATAAATTAAAATAATATAATATTATAGGGGGGCGGCATGGTGGCTTAGCACGTTTGCCTCTCAGCGCTGGGGTTTCCCTGTTCAAATCCCAAATCTGGGTGGAGTTTCGATGTTCTCCCCGTGTCTGTGTGGGTTTCCTCCAGATTCTGCTCTTTATTTCCACAGTCCAAAAACATGGATTCAAGGAAAATTGGCTGCTCTAAATTGCCCCTATAGTCGGTGTGTGTGGGTGTAAACAGTTTATTGTTCACCAAATGTCAGATCCCCGACACCACCTTCCCCTTTTGGATCAGGGATTTGCCCTCACTGGACAGTCACGAGCCCCTTTTATAGAATATAAACCTGTCAAATTTACTTTTTAAAAACAGCCCTAAATTGTAACATAAATATGGTTTTTAATTCACATTATAAATAAACGAAAATCCACATTATAAATACCCCTATACTATTTTCTTCCGTTTCACCATTCTATCACAAATATTAAAAAAAGGGTTACGGGTAAACGAATGTTGGTTACTACGGCAACTGGAAAGTGCCACCTCTCGCTGTCTTTTTTTTTAAGATAAAAGATGATCAGATGAGCATTAATTATTTGAATTTGTTTAATGTATAGATTTTTTCACAAGCTGTCAGCGACCCATCAGTTGAGAAACGTTGTGATAAAAGTTGGGCAAATCGTGTAGCACGAACGACCATGTCTACATGCCTGACTGATGAGATACAGGTGTTGACATTTGTACCTAATAAAGTGGCCGGTGAGTGTTTCTTGGTCCATACTGTGTGAAACTAACCTCGCTTCTCTGAATCACTCTTGTCATAACCAGGTCTAAGTCTGGCTCCTTTGTCGGCTAACAGCGCCACCAGCGCCTGCGTCACCACAAAGTTGGGGGAGGTCACGAGCTTGTTCTCCTCGGCCACTCCTCGGAGGAAACTAGGGAGGAACTTCCTCTGGATGGGATCGTCCACGGTGGTCAGGTTCATCCCCGTTGCAGCTGAGATCAGGTTCTACAAGGACAGAAATGGACTCAGTTTGCTGCTGTGCATGAAAATGACTGAAAACAGCGCAGCAGGTGGTCGAGGTCAGTACCTGGGTGCATAGCTGGACGAGCAGCTTTGCAGCACTGGGACTGCTGGAGGCCAGGCAGCCCACCGCCGTGCACAGATATGCCAGACAGGAAATGGGTTTGGTGTGTTTGTTGGTCCCGCGAGGACGTTCTAAAGAGCCAGAGCCTGAAGTGAGCCCGGTTGAGAGACCCGCCCGACCCGCTGCGGCCAGACACATCAAACGCACGAGGGTCCGGATATCCGTAAGACCCAAGGACTCGAGGCCCGCGGCAAGACTGCAGCTGGAACCACTGAGAGATCGGGAGAAACATGTTACACTGAATTCCACACAAGAACTAAAGCTCAGAGACAAGAACCTGGTCAGGAACTCACCTAACAGACAGAAGAGACAACGCTCTCATGACCATCGTTCTGGCCAGAAGGACCTGAGTGGCTGCTACAATTCGTCTCAGAGCGACAGTTCGATCAGCGGAAGTCTGCAGGCCGGCAGCCTGCTCGCCCAAAGACATCCGGCCAGAGGAGCTTTTATCCACCGAACTCTGACAACCTGTCGACGAGACAGACACAAACATTCAGCAAGTCCTGCTTTTAATTTTTTATTTATTAGGTACACCTCTTTGGTTCTACACTCATTGTCTGTTTTTCAGTTCCACTGATCACAGATTGTAGTTCTACAGTTTAATCTGGTTCTCTACATATTTGGATAGTTGGCTTTAGTATGTTCCCCAATAATCAGGACCAACACAGAGAAAGTGGTGGATGATTCTTAGTACTACTGTGATACTGACATGATGTTGGTGTGTTAGTGTGTGTTGTGCTGCTAAACAGAGAATAGTACACTAATCACCACCTATAGGTGTCTGACCGCCATCATTCACCACCCTTATAATACCTACATAGACCATTTATTTATTTTTTTTCACACGCCAAGTGCACCACCTTATTCCCACCACGCTACCCACACGCCTATTGCTATCCAGTTCACTTACCAAACGCCGGCTCATCCCAGTCCCGCTTCCGCACAGCAATTGCCATCAAGCTCATTCGCCAACTGACAGTCTTCATTTTTTATTTATTAACTGTTTCAGGATAAGGAAGGCTTTTCGGGAGGTTGGGATGGTGGAATAGATATGATTTACATTTGATCATTTTGCAGACACTTTTATCCAAAGCATCCCAACTTGATGGCTGGGGTCAGAACACAGCATCCCTGAAGCAATTAGGTTAAGCGTCTTGCTCAAGGACCCACATTGGTAAGTTTATTGGACCTGGAATTTAAGTCCACAACCCATGAATTGCTATCCCAACACCCTAACCCACTGAGATTCCACCTCCCTTCTACATAGGTGTGATAAATGTGACTCCAAATGTAGCTCAAGAGTGTTGTCGCCTTGCCTATCTGCAGAAGAGTTTCTTCCATGCTGTTGGTGGCAGTAACCATAGCAACTGAGGACCCGAGTGGATCCGTGTCGGGGAAATGGACCGCTTCCGGAACGACTTTGCGTTCGCTGAGTCCGAGCGGCATCAGCAACAGTTCAAACTCCTCCTCCCCAGTCAATCTCTCAGCATCGTCAGCATCCAGCATGTCCCAGTCTTCTGAGCAACACAAACACCACAGTATTAGCCCACGATCACGAAAAAACACTGTTCTCCTAAAGTACAAGAAGTGGCAGATCTATAATATCGATATAGTAACAGTGTTTACACAGGTGCTGTTATTAAAGATCAGTGGCTGGCAGGGCATTTAATACATACGCCTTCAGTAATGCACCGTATTAAATCAATCCATCTGTTAATAAAACAATAAGGTACAAGAGGGAATGCATGATTGTGAATAAACCACGGGAAAGAGGTGTTATTAGGCACGACACACAATTTAGGTGCAGTTACACCTCTTCCTGTAAGTTATTTACAATAATGCACAACCTCGAGTGCCATATTGCGTTTATAAAACGGTTACCAACACACTCGGTTACCACACAAATTATAAAATTTAGTTCATGAAAATGTTTTGGAGAACAATATATTTTATATCGCGCATTTATATAAAAGTGAAGCGGTCAGAGGTGTGAGTTATTGTGAATAAAGTCATAGCTAGACAAGCGGCTCAGCCAATCAGATTTAAGGACCGGAACTACCAGTTTTATAATAGCATTATTAAAAACAATGTTAGGAGGTAGAAATGCCATTTGCATCGCAGATATATAAAGATATATAATATTTAGAAAAATAAATCACCAATTAAATTGATTATTTGTACAAAATGCATCCTTTTTGTTCCTCAAAAAGAGTTCCATCAAGCTGAAAGTCGAGCTGAATTTTGACGTTTTAATTTGATGAAAATGTTGGACCGAAGCGGTAACCTCTCGGAATATCCAGTCAGAGGGCGTGAATACACTGATAACGTAACGCCTGCAAGAGGGCCTTGGTGTCACCAATTCAAAATCTGATTGGTTGAAGCAACAGTTTAATTGCCAATTTACGCAAAAGGATTATCGAAGACCTAGGCATATTATTTTAACCTGGCAACAAAGGATGCTAAAACCTGATTGGTTAAATGCTTTAATAGGAAAATACACTTCTGGAAGCAACATCACTATAAAAGTAAGCAGACAGGTCAAGTATTCATGGACAGGTCAAGTCCACTAAAATTAAAATTAGTCAATGATTCAGATATTTTTAAGGCCTTGCAGGTCCTGACGGCCCAACACTGTTTAATAGTAAGATACAGTAACATAATAATCCTCATCTTTACTGAATACTGGAAACAAGTTTATTAAAAGGTAGTGCTTCACTTCTACAGTAAACAATAAAATGATTACCTTCATTAACACTGTCCTGCTTCCCAAGGAGATCTGGAGCTTGACCTTTGTATCTGAAATACATTTATAAAAAAAATAAACATAACTCTTGTAAAGGCAGCAAAGACATGCGAGTTATATCTAAAATTCGGAAAAAGATGCACACTGACCTCTCCGGCATGCATGATTTGGTCTTTCTTCTCATGCCCAAATACTTTTCCCTGCAGTTTCCACACAGCAAGTAGTAGGGGTTTCCGCTTCCGCACTCGCCCCCGAACCAGCCGTCTACGTAGGAGCCATTGCTGCGGTAACCCTGCCGGTTGGCGCTCCGCCCGCAGCCTGGATGGGTTTTCTTCATGTGTTGGTTGAAGCTGGACACACTGGTTTCACACAGCTCGCAGATCACAACCTCCTCGCGCTCCTCTGACTCGCACACATGCTGCCGTACACAAAACATATATATGTATATATACACAAAAGGACATCTTAGGTCACATGGCGGTACAGCAGCTTTATGAAGGTACTGCGTTCTGAAGCTGTAAAGCCACAGCAACTATACCAAGTACTATAGACAGAGAAGAAGAACATACAGGTGACTAGCCACAGGTCAGGGCCATAGTGCCGGAGCAGTAATGGTTAAAAGAGAACCCACAGAGCCCTATTCACACCAGGTATTAATCAACGTGTGTCTAGGCTGAGTAAATTACAAGTAGATGGTAGGTATGCGCTATGGATATAAACACATCAGAGGTCTGTGATGTCACAAGGAGCATGTTTTGGACCATGTTGGTTAAGCACCGCCCACTAAGCTGCTGTTCTAGCTTCAAAACTGGTATATTGTGCATCTTAAGCTGGTCCTATATGATACCCTGACCAAGGACTTTGGTGTTTCTCAAGTTTTTCTGCAAAAACCACGTCTGTTTTCACCGGGCGTATCAGATTTAATCGGCGTGATCATGTGACACAGAAATGACAAGTCTCCCTCACGAAGTGAAAGTTTTCAGATCCAGTAGCCCTTCAAAGAAGAAAAAGAGCAGAAACATTGTCGAGTTGAAAAAAGGAGATCATTACAAAATACGAGCGCGGCACTAAACCGCATTGGAAGGTCTGCTTTACAATTTGAGATTTGGATCATTTCAAATGATTATTGTAATTTTTCTTTAGAAAACAATGACTAGTTTGGGTGGTTAACAACTTTCAACTTTTTAGTATTAAACACTACATTTGTTTTCATTAACTGACTTTATATTGATTTAAAAGGAAATAGGTGCCTTACTGATTTTAAAGAATATATATATTTTTTTCTATTAAAGTGGGTCACTACTTAATGGACATGAGAAAATGTGGGTCCGGGGCTGAGACCAGTAAAAAAAAAATAAATAAATAAAAATTGCTCTTCACTATACTGTGTGTTCTCCATTTACAGTAAAATGGAGAACTTTATCAACCTGCGCATTCAGTCCAGGTAAACTAGCAATCTGCCAAAATCAGATTGCACCCGGTTCCAAAAGAGAATTAGCTTTTTTTGCTAATTTATTCGTAAGAGCACTTGTGAAGTCCGACACCGAGGGTGGAAAGGAGAGCCTGGCTTACAATCTCTGTTCCAGCTCATGCCAAAGGATAGTAACCATCTATAATGTTTATATGGCCTATACATCACTTTTGAGATATTTGCAGTATGGTATCGCACACTAAATACCCTTGCTGTACTCTTCACCCAGATGTGTGTCCGTGTGTGTGTAAAGGAGGTGTTATGAGGGTAAAGATTAATTGGGAGATTAGTAGCAGCCTTAGGCTGTAGTCACACACACCCATGTTGGCCAGTCCAGTACCTCCGGGATCCACATCCCCAGGATATCCGAGTCGGAGGCTAGCTCCTGAGTGAACATGGCCTCCATGGCTTCTTGATCCAGCTCCAGTTCCAGCTCTTCATCCAGGTTGAAATCGTAATTACTTAGTGAGCCTACATCCTGCTGCAGCCCGGAACTCTCCCGTCGGACCTGCGAGCGATGGGCGTGAACTGATTGGTACAGTCCAGCTACACACAAACAAAACAGAGTTAGAATAATACGTATTGAAGGAATGGATATCAACATGAAAAAGAGTGCGTTTCGTGAACGTGCTCTACCTGCACGAGCCAGTAAAGTGCGAGCTGCGAGGTCAAAGCGATGCTTCCTGCCGGATGTGGCACGGCCTCGGGGCGTGTGGCTGGTGGAGGCGGAGTCCTGATCTAATCCTTCCGGCCTGAGAATGAACAGATAAAATAATGTAATGAATTACAGGATGATTTAAGGAAATTTTATACAACAAGCAGCAGACTGTAATGAAACTGTGGTATGGATATGGAGAAAAGAAAAAAAAACAGCTTAGAATGAACTGTGTTAGTAAAAAATGGACTGGATTACGTTGCGGAAAACGAGTTTATTAGCGATTTCGCGCTCAGTCAACGCATTTATGAATCAAATCTTGTTTGGTTTTTCATAGTGTGTTGGTAACCATTTTATAAAAAATGAGGCACTCGGGGTTGTGCATTAGTGTGAATAAACCACAGGAAAAAGGTGTAAGGCTAATAACACCTCTTTGCCATGGTTTATTCACAATAATACACACCCTCTAGTGCCTTATCGCTTTAATTGTAAGCCTGACTTATAACACTGACCCCAACCATCAAGTTGGGATACAGGCTTTGGATAAAAGGGTCTGACAAATAACCAATAATCATTTTTTGGATGGAATGAGCAAATAAAGAAGGTTGCAAAACCGAGGGTTTATGGCGTCAGAAGGGGTCCAAAAGTTTTGAGAATTTAAATGTATTTTCTTTGTTGCACATTTTTTTTCACTTGCACTTCTCATTTTTTCACCTGCGCTTCTCTCTATCGCCCCCTCGCATCTAAAAATTTCTTACATTTGGTTTTTGGATTTAGGGCCTGTTTTAACGGGTGGGTGGGATCTACACAATAATTGGATGCTTGATATAAGTCCAGCCCACCCAGCCGTGCTACACTATGACAAATTGTGGATTAATACATTTTAAAAAGTGTGACTGGAAAAAAAAGGTAAACAAGCTCTCAACTCATTTTTTAAAAACAAAACAGTTTGCATTTATTCGCTCACGTGAATGAAGGTAAATTGAATGCTAACTTGCCCTTTATAGTGTGAGTGAGTGAGTGTGTGCCCAGCGATAAATTGGCGCCCTGTCCTGGGTGTATTTGCCCAGTGCCCGAGATGTTCCAGTAGAGGAACAAGCGGAAGATAACGGACAGATGTTGGATATCGGATCGCGTCGTCATGAAAGCTTTGATTAATACCTCTAAATGTCACCCTAAC
The DNA here is from genome assembly GCA_025769995.1 of Xyliphius kryptos. NCBI lineage: Eukaryota > Metazoa > Chordata > Actinopteri > Siluriformes > Aspredinidae > Xyliphius > Xyliphius kryptos. The sequence goes on along the minus strand of JAOUQT010000004.1, from coordinate 344,550 downwards.
AGCCTCATCAAATATAAAACATTAGTAACACTGTACCCCTCACTGAAGCCCTCCTCCATCTCTGGTGTGTTAACACTGGACATGTCACCAGGAGAATGTAGATAGCTCCTCTCTGCACTCTTCCCATCTCTTAATGCCCCTGAATACGCCTCCAGAGTTCCAGCACGGGGCTCCTCAGAGTCTTCATTTCCAGGATGTTCAATCATCCACATAGCCAGGACTGTAATATTTTGGGCATCTGCTTCACCTCGAGCGCCTGACGGAAAACAACCTGATACTCAGAGACGGTCTTGATGTTAATACAGGACAAGTTAAAGATGATGTAAATCTACCTGTGGCTTCCAAAGCCTTTAGGATCTGTCTGAGAGAGAAACCCATCTCTAGCAGAGGCACAGCAATAGCAGGTGGGGGAGGAGACGTGGAGAGGCGGCTGCTGGGGTCTGAAAGTGCTGCACAGAATTTAATATAACTTTAAAAAAAGGATAGGAGATCTGTGTGTGTGTGAGAAAGCAAAGATAAGTAAATATGCTGTTGGCTGGCTTCACAGGACTCTGAGAAAATGCATGAAAACCTTTGCTTGTATTGCAATTTTGGATTTTTCTATCCAAACTCGTAAATCTGACACGGCCCTTGTTTGGGTACCTGTTCTGTTGGAGCTCCTGGCAGGCTGAGACTCGGGGGACGTGAGACTCTGCCTACGGCCATGTTCATCCGAAGGAGAGGTGGGTAAAGAGGAGACCGGTGGGGTCTGAGCTCGTCGAGCCGGCAGTAGTGTCGTGGTGGGGTAGCTGGAGAACATTTGCCTATTTAACCAAAATAAAAAAAATAAAAAAAAATAAAAAAAAAAAGCATTAATGAAATGAACTATACACTGATGCATTACTGCTCCATTAACTTCACCCTGATTGGTTGTCTTGTATGCAGTGTTATAGCTACACAGTATAGCTATTGTGTACTTTTTTTATTGATAAGTAAAATCGGTTTCGTCAAAATCATAATAATCAACAGATGATCAAGATAATAATGATAATTCAGTTGCAGCTAATTAAATTGTGTACAAGTGTGTAAGATAATCTAGTAGCTCCAGTCCTTAAATCTAATTGGCTGAGCTGTTTGTCCAGAAGTGACATTATGCACAATGCACACCTCTGACCGCTTCACAATTTTTAATATAAACGACAATCTGATATCTGATCACTAAGCCTGTTGCGGCTTTGTTTAATTAATTGTGTTTTGTAATTTGGCCACAAGATGGCATCCTTTAATAACTAGAGAAACCGGAATTGTGGTACTCAGCAATCCATGTTTGCTGTCGATATAAAATACATTTTTTTCTGTTTTTAAAAACTGTGTTCTGTAATTTGGCCACTAGATGGCAGTATTTGATCGCTAGAGAAATTGGAAACCTGTTACTCAGCAAGCAGCATTCATTTTTTAAAACCGGAATAGATTATGTCGCAGTTTATTAACGATTTTGTTTTCCATTAACGCCATTTATGACTCAACACTTTTTATTTTATTATAGTGTTTGTTTTATGAAAGCAATAAGGCACTCAGGGTTGTGTATTATTGTAAATGAATCACAAATTGATTCCTGTAATTTATTTACAGTAATAATTGTGGCTTATTGCTTTATTAAAGTGTGTGTGTTTTAAACCCAATATGAACCTGAGCAGGCTGAGCGGCATAACCCCAGGTGACTCGGAGGCGGGTGTATTTTCTGCATCTGTTACTGGTGTGGTTGCCGTGGTGACCGGTGTGGTTGCAGTGGTGGTATCCTCCAGGGAGGAGCTCATGAAGGAGGTGCTGCTGGAAGCTGAAGGGGACGTAGTGACTGGAGTCTGGAAATACTGCTCACCCTCCACCTCCTCGTTTTCCACATCTACCACACACACACAACACTTTAATAATGACATGTGTGTGTGTGTGTGTGTGTGTGTGTCAAAAAAACAACATACCACATCGTTTGACTTTTCCACCCTCCTGGTCCTCAGTTACACTACTAACCACCAGTTTGTAGATCATGGCCTGAGCTCGTTCCAAGTCGGCGAGACTCAGCACTCGCTTAATAGGCGACCTCATCACGGCCCGCTTCACCATGTGCCTCATCAGGTACTGCAGAGCTGAACGCATCTTGGCTTCCTCTTGTGGCACAGCGACGTTTGGACTGCCGCAGTCGGCGTTATGACTGCCATCAGGCATGGCTTTGGGGATGAGCAGGAGCTCTGCGTACTTGCTACAACTTAACAGCACGCTGAGACACTTCATGGCCCCCAGGCAGAGGTAGGAAAGCTGCACCTCAGCCAGGGCGCGAGCGTTCTGACATTCGGGATGCGACCCGGCGCTGGTGTGAGAGCGCACCTCGTCCAGACTGTGCGACACGCGCAGGTCGCTCGGCCCCTCCTCGGGTTCCTGGTCGAGGTCGCAACGGGGCTCGTGTCGGTGGCGGCGTTCGTGACGGAGCAGGGAAGGGGAGCGGGCGGAGGAAGACGAGAGTTTGAGGCCGTCGTCCTGGAGTGACGCCAAAGCCGTGAGGTCCATCAAGAGGGTGGAAGTCAGGCCTCGTAAACGGGACACGTCGAATGCCAGCGGCTCGCACGGCTCCAGATTGTAAAGGGGCGTGTCGCTAGGTGACCACAAAGAAACAAAAACTTATGGGAGAGAAGTGGAGAAGGAGGTGCAATAGAAAGAATCTCAAAATTGATTCAGAGTATCAATTTTCCTTTCCACTGGTATCTAATGAGTCAAATGATTCTCTATAAGAATCATTTAACTTATTGCTTTACCATATAGGATTAAAAGAAATAAGGAATGGAGCCAAACACAAAAAGTGAATGGGAGTAGATCCTAAAAGGTGGAGGAGTCTTGCATAGTGTTGATTTGCTGTCCCTAATATGACTCATTTAATACAGAAAAGACATTTGACTCCCTGAATCACTTTTAGGATTCTTCTTCCACTAAATTTTTGGAAACAGCTCCATTTCTTATTTTCTACAAGGTGGAGCAATGAAGTAGATGAGTTTAACAGAGAAAGCAATGTTCAGTGGAGTGTCCCTAATTTGACTCATTTAAAATGATTCATTAAAACGACTGATTATCTGAATCAACTTTACGATTCTTCACAAATATATTTTTGGGGTTTAACTCTTTTCTTCCTTCCTTCAATGTGGTGCAATAAGTTGGAGGAGTCAAGCACTTGTACCTAATTGTATTTATTAGACATCAGTGGAAATGACAATTGACTCTCTGAATCATCTTTAGGATTATTTACATGTAAAACTTCCGGATGCAGGAACAGTAATGCTCCAGGGTTTCATGCTCACCTGATGGTGATCTCCGCCTCATCCCACTGCACTTTGGCTGACATGCTGCCCTCCTTCACCAACCCCAGCAGCGTGGCGTGTCTCCCGGTTTGCCTATGCACGCAGCGCCCCCCGACTCGCAGACCCCCATCCACGCCGCCGATCACAGCCAGCACGGGCCACACCGTCTTGGACAGAGTGCGCAACTGAACCTCGGTCAGCTCCCGGCCGCTTCGTGATCTCTCCTCCTCCCTCTCGTCCTCCTTCGCCTCCTCCTGTTCATCCCGACTCTGGACCGAACGGCTTTTGCGAAGCCTGGCGCCCTCCGCCGGAGTCGCGCCGTCGCGCAGGCAACCACGGATCTGCTGCAGGCGCTGCAGCATGCAGCGGTTAATAGGCTGCACCCAACCGTCGCTGCGATGCAGGATCCTCAGCAACTGGGACACAGCTTCTGTAAGTACAGTGGCCACAGGACTGCAGATGGGATCGCCAGGCAACAGATCCCGTGGCATCCCCCTCATCTGCATCTCGCAGATTTTGACCTGGAGGGGTGGGTCAGAGAAAAGAGAGCTTTAGTGGTTAAATTAAATCCATTTAATCTGCTAGATTTTTAAAATGGCTCACCTTTTCTCCGGGGTTGCTGCTGTAAAACATAACACATGGGTAGAGCTCTGTAGCATCTACGTCTTCGAAAGCTAACTTGGGTTCCTGTAACGTCAACACACCATAACAGTTCCTATTACCACATTGTATGATATTTTCTGTTGTATAAACATTATAAAATCACACGCAGGAGCCTCATGTCTGATTCTAATAATGGATTAATTAAGCAATGATGCACAAGTATTATCTATACCAGGTGTGCCTTCATCTTTTTTTTTGGTTTTTTCCCCAAAGCTTTAAAGTTTAAACCTTTGAACACTAATGGTGTCGATATCATTAGCAATACACTGAAAAGAAACCCCACTATTATTTGCACTGAATGGTGTCATCCAGGTGGAAGTAGACTGAACAGTTGCTGCTGTTGCCAATTCTCAAACAAACCTCCAAATGATCAGTGAGGGTGCACCGATATCTGGACATTATTTTCACGTGGGGAAAATCCTGATTCACATAAATGCCAGGAAATATGTTGTACACTTTATTTTATGAAAGAAAATGCCCCATGCACTTTTTTTTCCTTTAAATTAATGTACAAGTATCTGTACATTAATTGCTGTTCAATATTTATAGGCAACATCTAAACTATTACACATTTAATATTATAATTAAATGTAAATATGAATATAACTTACAAGCAATACCTTCCAAGAACTAACAACAGCAGGGAATTACAAGCTGGAACCATAAGGCAGCCCTAGTGAAGACACTTAACCCTGACCTAATTAGTCATGTGACCAAATTAACCAATAAAAACTCATGTCCATTATTGTTTTAGAGATCCAATGGACCTCACACGGTTTCTTTATATAAAATAAAGAAAGAGAGAGAGAGAGAGAGAGAAAGAGACGGACCTCTCCGTTCTTGCCGAAGGACACGGTGCGAGCCTCCATGTCCAGCACACAGGTGATGTAGTCTCCCTGCGTGTAGCTGGACAGCGTCAGCGTCTGCTCTCCGTTGTGATACAGGTTCCCGCTGTAAGCGCGGTACAGCCACATGTCGGCCGTCGTGCGGTGGTTGAAATCATGCACAGGCCAGCGCGACACCCCCACACAGGTTCCCTCGTTCCCACGATTCTCCTTCACTATGTAGAACTGACAAAAGCAGGAGCCTGGGATTTAATAACTTGTCTCTCAAAGTGTCTCTCTGTGAGGGTCCCTCTGTAAGGCGTCTACTGTGTGTCTCTCTTTGAGCGTCCCTCTGTAAGGCGTCTATTGTGTGTCTCTCTGTGAGGGTCCCTCTGTAAGGCGTCTACTGTGTGTCTCTCTGTGAGGGTCCCTCTGTAAGGGTCTAATGTGTGTCTCTCTGTGAGCGTCCCTCTGTAAGGCGTCTACTATGTGTCTCTCTGTGAGGGTCCCTTTGTAAGGCGTCTACTGTGTGTCTCTCTGTGAGGGTCCCTCTGTAAGGCGTCTACTGTGTGTCTCTCTCAGAAAGGGTCTACTGTGTGTCCCTCTCTGTAAGTTCGCCCTCCCTATAAGGCGTGTCTCTCAAAAGTGTCTCTCTGTAACGTGTCCCACCCTGCCAAGTGCATGTTTCTGTAACGCACATTTCCCTTCCTGTAAAGTGCGTCTCTCTCTAAAACAGACTCATACCTTCCACTGGTAGCAGCCTGATGAAATGCCGGTGGCAGCGAGACCGTATCCCTTTCCCCCGCTGCCGTGGGTCAGACCGTGTCTATTCTCCACCATGCAGCACTGAGCCTTCTCCGGATCAAAAATGACCTCCTGGATTGGTAGGTTCTCCTCTTCCTCTTCTGCGTCGCCCTGCAAAAAAAAATGTTTTTTTAACTGAAACATCTCAGAAATATAAATTCAGCAATTGTTGAGGTGTTTAAAAAACATCTTGTATGTTCACCTGGAGTTTCAGCTCCTGCTTTTTCTCTCTAAGATGGACAATGTGTTTGGCCTGAGCCACTGGTGTCTCCCACATGCAGTCAGATAAAAGACTGAACAGCCTCTCGATCACCTTAAGGGAAAATAAAACATACATCTACATATATATACAAGCACATATAAATAAATACATTATTGATCCAAGAGGGGAATTCAATTTTTATTTAGTAGATAGTGGAATAAGTTGAGAACAAAATAACATAGAAATGATCAAAATGAAAATCTAAATTATTATCCCATAGTATGAGCCTCAGTAATGTGTGTGGCCTCCACG
>JAOUQT010000004.1:298026-308040 GCA_025769995.1 Xyliphius kryptos | reverse complement strand
TAGACAATCAGTGACTGTTTGTGAGCAGCAGTATGGTTTCATGCCAAGAAAGAGCACCACAGATGCGATTTTTGCTTCGAGAATGCTGATGGAGAAGTATAGAGAAGGTCAAAAAAAGCTATGCTGTGTCTTTGTGAATTTAGAGAAAGCTTATGATAGGGTGCAGAGAAAGGAACTGTGGTGCTGTATGAGGAATTGAGATGGTTTGGACATGTACAAAGGAGAAAGAGCATATATTGGTAGGATGATGTTAGCCAGTTGCCAGGCAGTGTAGGTCAATGTAGACATGCAGACAGTTGGTGTGAAAATAGAAGATGCAGAGGACAGAGCGAGGTGAAAAATATTGACTTTCTGTGGTGACCCCTGATAAAAGGGAAAGGCCGAAAGAAGATGGATAGATAGATCTACTGATAGATGGAGGTATACACAGATATATCAATGGATGGATGGAGGAATAGACAGAGGTATAGATAGAGGGATGTATTGATGAATAAATGAATGTATGGAGGTATAGATAGATAGATGTATTAATTAATTAATGGGTGTTTATATAGATAAACGTATATGAGATAGGTGGATGGATAAATCTATTGATGGATGGAGGTATAGACAGATATAGATAGATAGATGTATTGATGAATGAATGGGTGTTTATATAGATAAACAAAATGAGATAGAAGAATGGATAGATCTATTGATGGATGGAGGTATACACAGATATATCAAAGGATGGATGGAAGTATAGACAGAAAGATGTATTGAGAAATTAATGGATGGCAGTATAGTTAGTAAGATGTATTAATTAATTAATGGGTGTTCATATAGATGAAAGAATGAGATAGGTGGATTGATAGATCTATTGCTGAATGGAGGTACATACACACACACATATAGAGAGAGATGTACTGCTGAATTAATTGGTGTTAATATTGATAAAAGAATATGGAATAGGTGGACGGAAAAACAGACAGATAAATGAATGACGTTACAGATAGATGTATTGATGATATGGGATTGATGGATGGATTACTGAATACATTATTGTGTATATAGACAGACAGACAGACAGAGACAGAAGGAAGCACGAATAAATAAATGATAGAATATATTAGTTTGAACCCAGTTTCCACACTCTGTAAACGCCTTCACTAACCTACATGTACTACTTCTACTCGTTTTCTAAACGCTGCTCGTGTCACGAACATGAAGTCACGTCATGCCACTTCCGTTCACGGGTACAGTTAAAGGAGCGTGAGACAGAGGGAAAAGTGACATAAAACAATATAGACTTTAGTAATATTAGTTGTGTAGAGATCTAAACAGATTAGCAATTTCTCCAACGTAAATAGTTCAGCTGAATGTAACTGTCTGACGCTTCAAGCTAACAGGCTACTTTAGCTGACCAAGTTAGCAAAACATTTCAGATAAGGCTAACAAAGCTAGTGGATAATAAAATAACGGTTCTGAAATAACTACTCACAATCCGTCGGAAAATGAATGTGTCCAAAAAAAAATCACACCACTGCGAATTAAGAAGTTGTTTTAAAACTCGGGCAGTACGTAAATCAGTCAGTATGGGAACGCGACCACGTCATTGCTTAATGCATTTTGATTGGGTAAACCGTGCGGGTAAATCAATTTAATTGGTCGAAAGTTTTCAGGCGTCACGCTCCAGAGATAGGGAAAATAAATTAACGATTAGCCTTTTATGCTAGCTACGGTAGCACGACCGCCATATTGGAGAGGTTTGATTCCAATAAAGAGAATAGCCAAGTTATAGCATAGGTAGACTTATTTTTTTTTTTTTTACTTGTCTGTTTAAATAAACAAGATATCTATCTTAATAATAATTAGAAACGATAGGTTTTAAATATAAAATATATTTTGTAAGACGAAAGAATATTGTGTACATTTCATGTTTCCTTGTTTGCGCCGATTAAATTTCTTCACAAAAATGAGCTGAATAACGGTATTTTAAATACAATACCACATATGACGTTTTATTCAGTTTAAAATTATACATTTCATTTGCTACGATTGATCGTAAACTTAGAAAATTGCCCTTGCCAAAATGGCGCGTGAGTATCGACGTGCCTGACGTAAACGAGGGACGCGGAACCAGAGGACTGAGAGGACCCAAAAGATGAATTAAAAGGAAGAAAATAAATAAAAGTAGTTTAAAGGATCTGCTCGGATATTTTGTTTAGTTTTGCGTTTGGTGGTAAAAAAGTAACGTTTAATGGAACTTCCAGAAGAAATCCTTGCCCATATTTTCTCTTTCCTGCCTCTGAAGGATAAATGCAACGCCTTCCTGGTGTGTAAAAGATGGTCCAGCAGTTTATTCGCTTCCAGCGCGTGGACACACACTGAGATCAGGTGTGTAGCAATGAGTTATTAAAATTTAAGTCTAAGTCAATAGACTTTACAGTTCTGCTACTTTTATAAATAAATAAAACTATGGGTGAATGAATGATTACTTTATCACTGGATTGATAAACAACTGAATATGCTGCTTACATTTTTTTTAAAATTTCCGGCTTTTCCCTGCCACCAGGGGTCACCACAGCAAGTCACTCGCATTGTCGATCGATCATGTTTTACACCGAATGCTCTTCCTGACGCAACCTTAACCCTGCCAGGCTTAGGACAATTTAACATCTGATTCATCTAGCATGCATGTCTTTGGACTGTGGGGGGAACTTGGAGTGAATCCACCCCGGCGAGAACATTTAACTTCCATATAGAAATCTCCCATATTGGCCCACCTGCGGATCAAAGCTGGGTTCTTATCGCTGTGAAGCCACGGCGCCGTCACTGCGCCACTGGGCAGCCTCAATTAAATGTGTTGCTGAATAAATGTTCTAAATGTATATATAAATCATGAATGAGTGGATTCATGGATGGATAGATAAACAAATGGGTAAAACAAAGAATAGCTGGAGGGATAGATAAATAAATAAAAATGTGTGGATGGATGGTTGAATACTATATGTATAAATGTATAATGAATAAAAATAAAATTGTACCAAAAATATTTTCAAACACTTTTTAACTTATTAAATTATTTTGTCCACTCAGGTGCGAGTCTGGTGGTTGTGTTCCTAAGAAGTTCTCCAATCTTCTACCGTTCATCAGACATTTAAAGCTGATGATCAGCGTGGCTGTACCTGAACATCGGGAGACCGGTTTGCGTGTTCTGCAGCAGGTTCTAGACTGTGGCCGATTACACAGGTTATGCATCAGCTGTTTGGGGAATCCGCCTCTATTTTACGCAGGACAGGACCTTATGCGGGGATTGGTGGACGCTTTGTCGAACAGCTCGTCTCTCGTGGAGCTAGACCTAAGGGGCGTGTCGTTTACACTAAACGATGGCTTTGTAAAGAGCGTAGCCGCGCTGTGCCCCGCCCTGCGAAGTCTCTTCATCAATAACAGTTCTTTGGTGTGCGGTGTCGCCTCAGAGACGATCAGGGAGGTCCTGAAATGCTGTCCATTGCTGAATGCCATTGGATTATTCCAAGCCAGTGTGTCTCACGACATCTTAAGAGACCTGCTGGAACCCCAGAGAACAGAATTGATGCTTTTGGAGCTGCGCTGCGAGCGCTCACTGAAATACGTCACGCAGCTTTCAGACCAAATCTGGGCAGATGTTAGAAGCAGACATCCAAGATTGAGAGTGGACCTGGAGTTGGACCACACGGTCCCAGAGCTGCAGGTCCCTGGTGTGCTTCAACCCAGCATCCCTGTCAGACAGCTCCGCCTCCACACCTGGACCCCCCTGCTGAACGAAATACACGTCGTATCAGAGAGTTACGCAGGAACCCTGGAAGTGCTTGAGCTGCAGGCTATGGCGTCCAATGAGCTCAACCAGGCGCTGCTCGTCTTGGCATCCCGATGCACCAAACTCCGTGAGGTTCACTGTTACTGCGTGGTTACGCAAAGCGTGATTGAAGCGTTCTGCTCGCTGTGTCCTCACTTACAGAGATACACACTTAAAACACGCAAGGAGCTACACCCATGGTTCTGCACCACCATTAAATAATGCACCCAAACAATCATGGTTACTTTTTATACTCATTTACAAACCACTGTTTATAGATTTTATTTTTTAAGTTGTGACCTCTGTTCCACCTGATTTTCAGTATCTACTCCTACAGCTTTTGACACATCAACACGGGACAAACACTAAAACGTCTGACATGTTTGTGAGAAGTTTACCTGTACAAAGCTAGGAGAAATGGGCCTCCTCACTACACTTTTTTCTGTAAAAATAATAATAAAAAGTGCTGCTTCACGTCTTTTTTGCCATCTGCTTGTGTTTATTCGTAGTAGGTGAAAGAGAAATCATAAACGTGTGCGTGTTCACGTGCCTGATTCATGCTGTTGTGATTGACGTGTTTGATGAATTTGAGAGTTTCTTTGTCTCGATAGACTAACGCCAAAGAGTTGTCCTCAGGGTACACTGTAAGGAGCTGCAAACACATGCACCCAGAGACACACAAACACACACGTACTTACTACAGAAAAGTATCAATATTGTCTTTGAATTCATTAATAATAAAAGTCTAAGGGAAGATGATAAAAGATATGTGTGTATAAATGAAGATGGAACATCATTTCCAATGGCATAAGGAAACCACATCAAATACACCAGAACTACTTACAGATTAAAATTAAATTAAATTAAAAAACATCTGTGTCTCTCTCACATCTCAACGACTAGAGTTTGTAATGTGTGATAAATTTATTGATGAAGCTGTGTGATTTCATTACCGACCTCCTCATCTTCATCGTGTGCTATGTACGATGTAAATCCTCCAAACTCAGCCTTCCATCCTGAAACAGACAATTACTATTAATCAAAATATGGGACAGGTGGACTGAGAGGAGAGGTACACTATATTTCTAAAAGTATCCGTTCAAACGACTTGACTCACATATGAGCTAATCTATAGGGTTCAATATAACATCATCAGCCCAACCTATGCAGCTAGAACAGCTTCAACTTTACTGTCCACGAGGTTTAGGAGTGTGTTTATTGAATTTTTGACCATACTTACAGAAGCGCATTTGTGAAGTCACACACTGATGTTTGACAAAAAGACCTGGCTCCCAGTCTCCACACCAATTCATCCCAAAGATATTCTACTGGGTTTAGGGTCAGGACTTTGTGCAGACCACTCAAGGTTATTCACACCAGACTCCATGTCCTTATGGACCTTGCTTTGTGCACTGGTGCACATTCATGTTGAGAGAAGAACGCGCCAGCTCCAAATTGTTCCCACAAAGTCGGGAGCATGGGATTGTTCAAAATATCTTGGTATGCTAAAGCATTCATACACCTGTGGCCATAGAAGTGATTGGAACGACTGATTCTGGTAATTTGTATGGGTGGGCAAATACTTTTGGAAATACAGTGTATGACTGGTGTAAGATCTATCTGAAAGGTGTGACAGTGGTGTGAGTGGTGTTACCTGTACAGCCTAAATGGAGCAGCAGGTCTAATGCGAACTCTCTTTTTACAGAGTCATTCAGAAGAGTGTAATCACCATGGGACCAGCGACGGAGCTCCCCGACACACACAGGGGGGCCTTATACACACAGAGGAGAGGGATAGATATAAACATCACCTGCTCTATTATATTGTTTTTATTAGTATTTAAAGGGAAACATTCAATGTGAACATATTTAAAAACAAACACATTAAAGTGGTTAAAGAATGAATTACGTCTCCAAAATCTGATCACCTTTGTTTTCTTTCTCCTTTGTGCCACTGGATCCTGCGTCATTTGTATCAATTCTTTCTTCCTCTCCATCTGGCCCCTCACTCTGCCCATCCCCCTCGTCGTCACTTTTATCTTCATCACCGGCAGCGAGAGCGTGCAGTTTCAGCCCGGTAAGGTTGGACAGCAGTAGGAAGAACGCCTCTGACGAGAGTAAATCCCAGCATTCCTTTAGACAAGTGGGCAAGTTTTGTAGCTGTGCTTGGGAATAACACCTAAACACACACACACACACACACACACATTGTTTTATTGAGTGTGGAGAAGAGGAAAGCTGTGCGTGGTCCATCATGTGTAAACATTAGATATGATCTAAACCCAAACCTCTTATTGGGCGGTCCTCTCCTCTCCCACTGGATTTCAGCCAATTGTAAAGCCTCGATAACCTGCATATGTTTCTCCTCCTGACATAAACAGAAAGTGATGTTGAAAAACACTGCATAAAAACCTCTGTCCTGGAGATATCAGTATGTTCACACAAAGATTTACAGCTTTAACTCTGAAATCTTCTCAAAAGACTGAATATGTCTTTCTTCTTCTTCTTCCCTCACAACCATTTGCATCTACTGACCAGACCAAAGCTTTCATCAGTCATAGCATGGTGTTGGTGCTAAGTGATTTGTTTTTCCATATCTTTGTTAATTTGACCATCACCACCATGACCATTGTCATAATAGACTTCACATATCCAATTCAATCCAGAGCATTTGTTAATCTACATCCCAAATATGTGTAAGAGTTCTGCTTGGTCCAATAGACCGATTTCCATCATGATGTCCAGACTAAGAAAACACTACAATGCTATTAAATTATTAAAAAGGTGCTAAAGATGAGGTGGTGGGGCATGGTCAGACAATGACGAAATCCCTCGGGTGTCTGTAATCTGCCATATAAAGCTGCCTGTCGGTTCAGAATCTCTATATTTAGAAAGACGCCTATGTAGGCAGCAATGAAGCTCAGTAGGATCTGAGACACACCCTGAAGATACAAAACTCTGGAGACTCCTTACGTAAACGTCTATTAACATTCTGCATCATTTACCGTTTATTCTTTTTTTTTTTTTTTCATCCACCAAGTCATCTTACAGGTCACTTTAACAGCTATGAAGATAGAAATCTAGCTTTGTATCCAATGTACACTCTACAGGACACCGTACCTGCAGGAAGTTCGGCAAGCGGATTTCCGACGTGTCCTCAAACTCCTGCTGCACCTGAGCCTGATACAGTGGATCCATATATGTCTCATTCACCCACTCAAACAACACCGACTCCTACACACACACACGCACAATCATACAATCAGGTGTTCATGGATGCAGGTTCAGGGGCCGAGCTTTGTATACATGGGTTCAAGGAGTAAAAATAATCTTATTTTAACTGAAAATAAAATGAATTTAATAATGTTTTTTAAAACTGCAGTTTTAAAATTAATACAAACTAAAAAGAAACTCAATTATTTTAAACTCAATAATCAGTGAGTTAGGGTTTTACCCGAAATTAGACTCACGTCTGTAAGGAGGTGCGTGTGATGTGGCATAGAGGGTTCGGCGTAACGCGGTGGCCTCGGCAGTGACTGACCATGAAACCAACCGCCCAGAGACAAGCGACACTTTTTATCAGTGAGCACCTCAGATACCTGAGAGAGAGATATAAATAAAAAAATAAATAAAAAAAACAGAGATATAGAGAGAGAATGAGAGAAATTATGGCTTGTTTAGAGTAAATTTATGAATATGCATCAAGCTAAATTGATTATGTAGATTAATTTGCCATTTGATATACACACACCGAGAGAGAGAGAGAGAGAGAGAGAGAGAGACCTAAGGGTCATCTCGTGAATCTGTATCAAACTGGAATCAAATTAACTGATTCATTGGAACGTTTTATTACATTTTAATAATAAATTCATCATGTGAGTGTGTGTGTGAGAGTGTGATGACCTGGTGGAAGGAAACAGGAGAGACTTCAAACAGTAACAAAGTGTTCCAGGAGGGCAGAAGAGACTTCACTACGCTCACCGGTTCATAATGGTCTACATACACATACACACAAGTATTATACTGCTGTACAATAATGAATTATTATAAGGTGATGATTACTTAAAGACGCTAGTGTCTGTCTGTCTGTCTGTCTGTGTGTGTGTGTGTGTGCATAAGAATCACAAATGTATTTATAATTAATGAGCTTGTTATAACACACTACCGTTTCAGATAAATAACATATTGAACCCTAGTGTAAACAGGTATGTAAAGGTGACGTAATCATTAAATGGTAAGTGACTGAAGAATGTTAATCATGTGGTTATATCAGATATTAATCAATACACAGCAGTAGAGAAATACATTACAACTAGTGTCTACAAGGTGTCACAACACAGCCGACGCCTACCTGGCAACTCTGGGCGCTAGGGCAGGAACAACCCTAGAAAGGGCACCAATCCATCATTGGGCACACAAACACACATTCACAAACTAAGGGCCTTAGAGACACCAATTAAGCTAACATGCATGTCTTTTGAATGCCACAGGAAACCGGAGTACATAGAGAAAACCTGTAGAGAATAGGCAAACTCCACAAGTTGCCCTAGGGGATCAAAATACTTAAGAAAAGCTGTGTGTGTGTTTATACATATTATTACACTCAGTCACAACTGTTTTCTGACTGGAGGATGTCAAAGAATTAAAATGTAAAGAAAGAAAGGTCAATTTAGTTTAAAGAACTGCTAAAAAATAAAGAAAAAGAAAAAAATGGAGCAATTATAAAGGATGTGTCAATGTTATGTTATGATGATACACACACACACACACCGTCTGTGCTGTACAAATCCAACGTCCCGCCGTCACTTGGGTCCCATGGAGGCACCAAATAAAAGATAAAGGCGACTCTCCGACCTTCCAGTTCATCATCATGACACAGCAAGATGTCTGTGGTAGAAAAGACGAGCATCATGAAGCGGTCAGTTCAATTCATTTCAGGTTATTATCAATGTGTTTGTACATAGTGCGTTTACAGTGGAACATTTACAGTAAATTAAATACAAGATATACTCATGAAGTTTATAAAAATGACTAGTGTAGTGGTGAGAGTGTGTAAATGTGTGTTTGTGTAGTGGTGAGAGTGTGTAAATGCATGTAGTGTTAAGTGTGTGTGATGTGTTGAGTGTTTAAATGTGTGTGTAGTGGTAAAATAGGGTAAAGTTTGGTGTCCCACAAGGTTCTGTCTTAGGCCCGTTACTATTTTCTATATATATATATTCTACATCTGGGTAATATTATTCGCAAACATGATATTAACTTCCACTGTTATGCTGATGATACGCAGTTATATGCGTCAGCCAATCCTGATGACAGACAACAATTTACTCGAGTTGAGGAATGTGTGAAGGGCATTAGACATTAGATGTTAAACAATTTTCTTTTACTTAATTCTGATAAAACTGAAGTACTGGTGTTAGGACCACAGGCAGCTAGAAGTAAAGTTTTTGATATTTTATTATTGCTGGATGGTCTTTTAGTTACACCATGTACATCTGTAAAAGACCTTGGTGTGATTATTGATTTTAGCCTTTCCTCCAAATCTCATGTAAATAATATCACCAGGATAGCATTCTTTTATCTTAGAAACATTGCTAAGATCAGAAATATTCTGGCACTAAGTGATGCAGAAAAACTTGTTCATGATTTTGTTATCTCTAGGTTGGCTTACTGTATTTGCTGATACCTCGTGTTATGGGGGCTACAGCAGGGGGTCCCTCATGTCTGTTTCACCTTCTGGTTTTAACCTGTAGTTATGTTCTCATAGCACTAGTCTGCCAGAGTTTCTTCTTGCTTTCTGAACACCTTGTGTTTGAATTATATAGTTGATCGTAATAAACTCTCTTTATTATCCTTCCCTTTCTCGCTTTTCTCCCATTTCTCTTTCCTTTCTTCTTTCTCCGGATAAAATACACCTGATATGGCAGAGAAACCAGGAGATTTCAGCAACCCTGCACCTGCCGGATTTACTCTGACTGCCCAGTTACTTATTATTATTTAAAATGTTATATATTATTGTTAGTTATAGAATCATTTATATGCTATGTATTTTACTAGATACAAATAGATGTGAAGCCTGGACACTCAAGCAAATAAGAACATATTCAGGCACTTGAGAGCAAGTGCCTCCAGAAGTTGTTCTCATGATCTAATGGTCTCATAAATGAAGATGATGATCACGAAGATAAACGGAACAGAAAA
>JAOUQT010000004.1:268431-282024 GCA_025769995.1 Xyliphius kryptos | reverse complement strand
CATTTTGTTCATTTTTATGTTATTTTGTTCTCAACGCATTCCACTATCTACTACATAAAGATTTTCAACTGAAATATATTATTCATTGAGATCTAGGATGTATAATTTTCGTGTTCCCTTAATTTTTTTGAGCAATGTACTTTCTGGAGTTTTTATTTCCTCTTTAATTTGTTCATTGGGTAAGGCGCCTAGCCCCAATTGCTCCCTGGGCATCACATACAGGGCTGCCCACCATTCAGAGCACGTGTGCTCACATCCCTCAGTGTATATATGTGTGTTTAACTGTATGAATGGTTTAAATGTGGAGGACAAATTCCTCTGTGTGTAAGCAATGTAGGCAAAACCGATAACTTATCCTGCATTCCCCTGCCACATTAACATTTCACAATCATTAAATCCGTTTTCATTATAGCTTTTAAACACTAACCAAAGGAAGTAGTCTGACATGACGCACTCGTTGGCGCCTCGTCCTTCTCCTCAAGCGAGATTTTTCGTTTCAGAGAAGTCGACAGCTTCAAATCTGAAAGAACACCAAAACATGATGAAACCCCAAACAACGATAATGACAATGGTTTATGCTTTTCAAACTGAGACTATTCAATCACCTGTGTCTAGGGTAGGTGTACCTCTAGTGTTCCTGGCAGCCGAGCGACGTTTCGATTTGATGGGGTTGCGGGTGAGGGATAGATCAGCAATGGGTTCTTTAACATTCAAAAGAAATAAATTCAAATGGGATCAATGCTACTGTTACACAGGGTTCGGTAGTCAGGCAGATACACTCATTGCTGGGCACACACTCACACGCATGCAAATGCACATGCACACTATATGGGGCAATTTAGGTCAAAGGTCAGGACTTTAATAGTACAACCACAAAGCAGGTATTATTCGGTTAGTGTATTATTTAATTAAATCAAAGGATTCCAATGACAAGTCAGCCAAAAGTGGCTGTCAAAAGTTTGGACACACCTCCTTCTTTTTTCCTTCACATATTGTGCATGTTATCAGTTCCACTTTCTGTAAAGATGGACTTTGTAGTTCTACAATTCCAGAGTGTAGTCCATCTGTTTTGTGGACTACAGTGCATACTGTGTACACCCTCTTTATTCTGTTCTCATGGTCAGGACCCCAATAGTACCACCACAGAGCAGCTATTATTTGTTGGTGCATTATTCCCTAAAACCACCTCACAGCAATAAGATGAGAGGTTGTGCATTATTGTAAATAAATCATGGGAAATAAGTGTCATTTCTTTTTTTTTATTTATGTTATTACTATTTTGAAATGCTCTTTGAAGCACTTTTAATTGCTTCTGTATGACACATTACACATAGTGAAGTTATATCTCGTTCCCGTATAAACAGTTACTAACATACAATAACAAAAAAACAATGTTTGAAAAATAAATCTGCTTATTGAAAACAAAATTGTTAATAAACTGGGCTTCCATTATGCAATCTAGGATTTTAAAATAAATGTTCGCTGAGTAACAGGTTTCCAGTTCCGGTTTCTGTTACAATCAATGCAGATTATGAAAAACACCGGGAAAATAATCAATTGTATATCATAAATTGCTCCATATAGTGTGTTTGTGTGTGTGGCTGTGTGAGTGAGTGTGTGCCCATCGATAGATTGGTGCTCTGTCCTTGGTGTATCCGCCCAGTTCCCGAAACATTCTCATGTTCTGGATGGGCATGGTGGAACGCTCGCGAATCTTGTAGAGGATTAAGTGGAACATAATGAATAAATGAATGAATGAATATCAAAATTGATATGAATGTGAAGCGGTCAGAGGTGTGCATGATTGTTAAAGATGTGACAACTGGACAAACAGCTCAGCCAATCAGATTTAAGTCGAATAACAAAGAGTAAAAAGTGAACGGTTACAACTGTAACCATGGTTCTCTGAAATCATTAAGTGAAGAGATCCACTTGCGGCACAGAAGCGGAGTACGGTCACTGATCTGAGCACACCCACAGGTGTCCTATATAGACACTACGGGGAAAGCGGTGCAGCCTTCCCCCAGTGGGCGCTTGCTCTGACCGTCAAGCCATACTCGGTGCAAATGGATGCTTGGGGTTGGCCGAAGAAAGGCCGGTGAATAACCATTTTAAACCTCGCATTAGCGAGACTGCATAGCGTTTTCAGCTAGAAACGCAATAGCTCACCTGAGCGATTCCCTTTCGGCTCCATACCCGGCAAGGGCTAATTCATAGGGTCTGTTCCCCCTGTGGACAGTTAAATGAAGCTTAGTCAGAATTCGTAGGAGAGCTGTGAAACGGATGCGAGGCCACAGAAGCGGATGATAACTGATCTGAGCGCGCCCACAGATGTCCTATATAGACACTCTGGAGGAGGCGGGGCAAACGGAGCGCCTGCCCCCAGTGGGCGCTTGCTCTGTCTGTCAAGCCAGACTTGGTGCAATTGGATGCTTCCATAAGGTCGGGACCAGTGTCCCTCCCCATAGGGGTATCTCGAAAGGAGAGAATGAAGGAAAACTAAAACAAGAAAAAAGAAGAACTACCTGTTTTATAATAAACAATCCACCACCCAAATTCTATCTGTTCTGTGATGCTCCTGACCAACAGAGAACCAACAATAACAAAGAAAATAGTAAAGGAAATTGACAACAGAGCCAGAAGAGGGCGCGTCCAAACTTAAAAGTTTGAATGTAAGTAAATGGAGGATAAATATATTCACCATGTTGTGAGCTGACAGGTGTCGGAAAGTCGCGGTTCTCAGTGGGAGAACATTTTAATGAGTCGGCGAGCTTCTCTCCACAGGACGGACAAAACTTAAAAGAAGGACCCAGTCTGGCGCCACAATTCGAACAAAAGTTCATGTTGATTGTAAATCCCTTTACCGACCCGACACCGTGAACGAGAACGAACCCAGAACAGCTTACACTGTTTGGCTGCAGTTCCTGGGTGAAAGTACGTAAGCAGCTGTTCCTTACGGCCTCTGTGATTTTCAAAATAAAAGCCCTACAAAATATAAGACGGATGTGATCGTTAAAATAGCACGCACACACACTACGTGGGGTGATTTACAGAAGTCAATTTACCTTGAATCCATTTTTTTTGGTCAAGAAACGCCACACACCATTTTTTTTTTATTGTCAATGTAATGTTATCAGAGTAAGTAATGCAAGAACAATTATAATTCTGAAACAAGGAACCCATTAAGATGATTTGGAAGACATGAAAAATGAATTTACTCCTTCACTTTATTAATAAACAACTAGTTTTTTTAAACTTAAAAGACTTTTATGCATTTGCTATTTCTACAGGTCAAAACGGTAGAGAGTGTGTGTATATATATATATATATATATATATATATATATATATATATATACACACATTTTTTTTTCTGTTAGCACCCAGTACTCTCGTATTACTTATATAACCCCAGATCACACTGTAACTATCCATTGTAATACATACATGCACTTTATTTTGTATAAATGTCTGACACCCAAACTGTTCAATATGCTCATCATACATCATGATAAAGAATACATTACGTCCAGATCAGCTCTCTCTCACTATATAGTGTATATAATGGTTAGATTCCAAACTGTCAAATATTCTGAACACCTTAGAAACACTGCCGAATAGAGAACAATCTCATCTTATCTTTCACTTAATCCTCTACCAGGGTCCTGGGGAGGTTCCTCACATCTATCCACAGAAGAACATTTTGGGTGTTAACCCAGGACAAGGCCTCAATCCATCACTGGGCACACACACTATAAAGTGGGAATTTACAGCAGCCAATTCAGTTTAAATCCATGTTTTTGGACTGTGGAAGGAAACCGGGGAACCTGGTAAAACCCCATGCAGACACTGGAGAAAATGGAAACTTCACCCAATTCGGGAGTTGAACCTGGAACCCCATTGCTGAGAGGCAGATCTGCTAACCCCATACCAGCTACACTTCTCTCAGATTTCACATCTCCAAGATGGAGCAATAAGCTGATCCACAAACACCAGCGCAACTTCCAAATAGTACCTGTATATTCAGCATCCTGGTCACAGGAACTAACAAAGTATGTAAAATAACCCCAAGATGGATCAATATAATAAAAGTCGACAAAATGGGAAGAAACAAAGAGATAAAGTGGCCAAGAAGTTTATTTAAATAAAGTCAACTCAATAACAGCAGCCACCATATATCAGGAACCGGTGGAATGTTTCATTGTGTAACAGATGTATAACCATGAGCCTCAATTTTTTAACCACATTGTATTTTTCATGCTACTTTAGGTCGTGAAGTACCCAGCAAACTATCGTGGCACCTTTAGGGCAAAACAAAGGGACATGCCCAGGACACCCGCTTACCGCATGGTAGACATACTGAAATTCAGGCACCAAATTGAATCAAGGACAATATGATCAGTTTCAATTTCTGTTTAATTTCTAGCACATTTGGACTGTGGATGGAGCGCTCGCAGATATGGGGAGAACATACAAACTTGAAAGACTTAGCAATATAAGAGAATCTAATCCAGGGCCTTTTTGCTGTGACGCAACAGTGCCGCCCACTTGAAACCTCTGTATGTTCAATTGCTTCCTTACAATCAATTATATGTAACAAACTATAAATAATAAAAGTGGATGTGCCGCCCCCCCCCCCCACACACACACACACACACCCACCCAAAAAAATAAAATACAAATAAAAGACCTCCACATGACAATGTTGTTGCTTCTATAATAAAAATCCAATTACAATGTAATTACTTTATGGGCTATATAAATACAACAGTAAACTATGTATACCAAAAGTATTGGAACTTTTAATGAGACTACGCTCTTCTAATGGTAGTACCACCACAAATTCCTATTCCAGCAGTGTTACTGAGGTGTTAAAATGAAACTAGAGCAGCACTGAGGCACTAAAACCCCCACACCGCGTCAGTGTCACCATAATCCACCACCCAAATTAGACCTGTTCCGTGATGGTTCTGACCAACAGAGAGCAGAGAACCAACAGCTGACTAACAAACAGATGGGACTAGTCAGTATTTGAAAAAATACAACATCCATCTATATGGTAAGCGGAGGAAATAAGACAATGGAGCAAGAAAAGGGTGTGTCCAAACTTTTGACTGGTACTGTATGTTAAGACAATGGCCATGTTAATGTAAAAACAAGGGATGTAGCATATAAAAATGTACGTAAGTGCTAAAATAAAACAAGTTAAATTCCACTTTGTTGAGATGTATCAGAAGCCATTGTTAGATGAGAGAACCTTGTTCACAATCTCGGTTCTAGTTTCAAAGGGTATTTAATTGGGTTGAAATGTCTTTGATCACTGTGGGACCTTGTTGTACTGCTGATATCTTTATACTGTACAAACCAGGTTACGATAGAGCTTGGGAAACAGAACGCGAGCGTACGGGATGTTGGTGGTGGATGGGAGCGTTTTGGAATTTTACAGGGTGTAAGCCCGAATTGCACTCACGGGAAGAACAGAGTGTAGAGCTTGAAAGAGCTGAAGAAATATTCCTTACAAAGAGGGAACTAAAGGCCCAGATCCCAGCAGACTGTTGGGAAAAGATGGCTCAGATAAAAGTGTTGTAGGATAGACAGTGTATTGTGAAATGTGTTGTACAGAATTTACAACGGCGTTAAAATACAGAGGATTCAGTAACAGCAGGTCTCCCTGCCGCCAGGGCTTCGCGAAATCTGAGTATGTCAAGAGGAAGAGGGTAAAGCGATGACTTTTTTTTTTTATTACCTACTAACACTTAACATCTAAATTGGTAAAAACACCACGTTGCCACGGAGACGCATAGACTCCGAACATAGTTCAGCAACTGTAGAACTCCGAGACCTGGCCCTGAATGTGTCCCTCTCTGTGAATCTCCTGTCTTTGTCCCTCGAGTTCTTCCCGCTCACGCCGGAACTCCTCCTTGGCCTTATACAGCTCCTCCCGCTCTTTCTGTAGCTCCTCTCGCTCCTTCTGTAGCTCCAGTTTGCTGCTCTCTACCTCCTCTTTCTCCCGCTTCAGTCTGTGCTGTTCGTCCTCCTGCTGCCGTTTCTGATGCTGTAGCATGCGCCGCTCCTCCTCCAGCTCGCGGATCTGCTGCATCAAATCCCGCTGCTGCTGTAAGCTACGGCCTTCCTCCTGCTGCACGCGCCGCAGAGCCTCCGTCAGTTCCCGCTCCCGCTCCAGAATCCGGCGCCGATCAGTCCAATCCAGACCTGTCAGATAAAAGCATCACTAATTAACTTTGAACCAACCAATCAGCCTAAAGCTGTAAAAAAAAATCTTTAAACTCGTGTCAATTTGACAAAATCTACATCTCACAGTGTAATACAAACTCATCGGCCACTTTATTAGGTACACCCACTTGTTTGATGATTCTATCAATTCCACTTATTTTACTGGCACTTTGTATTTCTATGCTCACAGTTTGTTCCTCTTCTTAATCTTAAACCAAAAGTTGAGCACCCTTGCACGGAGTGGGGGGGGGGCAGCCCTGTACACTGTGCCCGAGAGCAATTGTGGTTGAGTACCTTGCCCAAGGGCACTTCAGCCACCGTGGGACCAGTAATCAGAGGACCTTGTGATGGTGGTGGCACTGTGTGCACCAATCAAACGGATTACATGGATTTCACCAGCCCACAGCATCCTAAAAAAGACCCACAATCAACTACACAACATCAAATGAGCTACGATCACTGTGGTGGCATCAGCCATATTTTACGGAGTGGTATGCTGGGGCAACAGCATCAAAAAGCAGACAGGAAGAGACTGGACAAAGTAGGGATGGCAGCTCTGTTCTGTGGGAACCCCTGCCCTGCTGCAAGTGGTGGGAGATAGGTGGATGCCAATTTGGGTCCATGAGGGGGACAATCCCACCCCACGTATGTAACTCTAGCAGCACCTTCAGTGATTGGTAGCATCATCCAAAGTGTTAGGAAGCATTACCGCTGGTCCCTCATTCCCGCTGCAATTATACTGTACAATCAGCACTGCTCTCAGGAACCACTCCCCACCCAACTAAAAATAACACTGTGCAATAAAATTCATTCATTACATGTGATGTGCAATCTTCTGTTCTTTGTAGGGTGCAATTCAGCGACGACATATAGAATGTACAGTGTTTTTTTTTTTTTTTTAAAGTCCCTTTTTAAGTGTTATTATACTATTATAATGTCATACTGGACATAGACATGTATTTTTACATTTACTTATTCTATTTGATTTTTATTTAGTTCAGTGTTGGAAACATGGTTTCACTGTTTCCAGGTGGGTTTCTTAGTTTTGTAGTTCAAAAACCTGAATTCAAGGTGAATTTGCTAAGTTGCTCCCATATAGTGTGTCTGAGTGTGTGTCCAGCGATATAGATTATAATCTATTAATATAGATTGATGCTCTGTCCTGGGTGCATTTGCCGCCCTCCCCCCTCCCCCCCACCACACACACACACTCACACCTCTAGTTCCTAGTACAGGGTGAAGCGTGGAAGATAATGAGAAGGTTAACCAATAATGCCAATGTGTCATCGATAACGGCACAGGATGTGGTAGCGGGTTCACTCTTCAATCACGATGACCCCAACCATGAAGTTGGGATACTTGTGAGTCGCTTTCGATAGTTCATAGTGGTCGAACAATCCAGCAGCACTGCTGTGCATACCAATACAACATACAATAACACACCACCACCACCATAATGATTCCCCCACCCAAAAAAAATAAAAACGTACTTGTTCTATGATGGGTCCTGACAGAGAACATAGTTAGGGCAGTTAAAGTATGTAGCGAAACAAAGTCTACAGTCCATATTTTTAGAACTACAAAAGTGAACCTACATGGCAAAACAAATATAGCACCAACAACTGTGAAGGTATTATGATTGTATAATGATGCATAATGACAGACCTATCTGGGTGAGGCCGATCGGAGACTGCTGAACGTTACGGTTGGCTGCCAGGTTGCGAGGTTTGGCGGGGCTGGTGGGACTGTAATCTGGGTCTTCGACTTTGCGTTTGATTGCTCTTCTCTGCGAGTGCTCCTCCAGCTGAGCATACTCCGTCGGATGTTTGTTCTGCAGGTGCCTGATGAGATTGCTGGTACTGCTCTGGTGCTGAATCTTTTCCATGCACAGCAAACACAGGGCTTTCTTCTCCTGGTCTACTTTGCGGTAATGCATCCAAACGGCACTCCATTTGCGTGTGGTCGGTGTGACCGCTTGCACCGGACTCCCCTCCTGGGTGACTCTGCTCTCGCCTTCACACCCCGACGCCTCTCCTTCGGTCGCGGCTTCTCCTGCCGCCGCACAAAGAATGCCTCTTATGGCGCCGTCCATCTCAGCATCGCCAACCTCAGCTGGCACCTCCACTTGCTGCTCGTCCATCATGACAGTAACTTAACAAGAGACAGATATAAAGATTTTACTAATCCAGGCTGTATACTTTTTACAGCTGTTAAAGCACAATTATTCAATTATGTTATTTAATGTATCAGATTTACAGTATTAATTTATATCCATTTGTATTTTTACTAATAGTACTACCTAATTCTTTTTTTGTATATTATACCACTATAAATGGGGCTCACGTAACAACGGCAATTTCCTCCGTGGGATTAATAAAATATTTTAATTATTTATATAAACAGGTGTTTAAACCAATTTAAAAGAATCGTTACTGGCGGCATATCATAAAATCAGCTTCCCTCTGCGTCAAGACAATCAATAAGCCAATTAAATTCGAAGGAAAAACAACCCTAAAATAGCTATTTAGTTAACATTGTTTTTAAGGAATGCATAAAATCATCAGTTAGGTCAGGTTAGCTTTAACTTGTTAAAAATGTTAACACTAACCGAATAAAATCCAAACAGAGTGGAAAATAACAAAAAGAAGGTGGAAATGTATAAAACGACCTTAAAGCACTTTATACTCAAAGCAGGTGAAGGTCTGATTGGTAAGGTTAGACTAATTGCACTGACGCATCCCTTACTTTAAAACTTTCCAACACACTGTAGTGCACTTTTTTTATTTTACACATTATTAATATTTAGTTAAGAATCGGTAACAAGCAATAAAGTGCATACGAACTTAATAAAACTTCTTTCTCCCTATTAATTCAACTAAAACTCTTTTGCACTGCAACTTCCCGCTTAATCAGATGAAACAGTAGTGTCTATTTTGTTGTTGTTCCTTTTATAAAACCAATTCTTGTTTATGGCCTAAAAACTACCTGGATGTGAAAAACAGGCCTACTGAAAAAAAAACATCACGAAACAGCTGGAAGGTTTTGCAAGGCTAAATGTAAAATGACAGCTCATTTGAACGTCAAATGCTCTATTTGTAAATACACTGCATATATTAGATAATATATCGAATTCATAAATCACAGCAAAACTACTTAAGCCGTGGCTCTAACAGGGTTTAATAAGAGTTAATATTTTATTGTTGCAACTAAATTGAGGACAAGAATTTAAAAACAAACTCTTGTAATATTAAGAATAAAAAGGTTCCGTTTATGAATTTATCAAAAAGTCCTGTATCTGGTTTTTAATTCATCGATAATGAATAAGTCTGGAGTCAGTCAGGTGTAATACTAATATGATGATGCCACTCAGAGTCAGGTATCAGTGTTATTTCGGCAGAAAGCTTAAGAAAAATTACTGGACATCTTGGAAAATCTACAGACATTTTATTCGGAATGATCTAAAATGGGTCACTAATAGGCAGATAGTGGTCCGTACCCAGACGTTCTTCACTGCGGACCCAAAACTACAAACTATTGGGTACAACTTAATTTTCACTTTTTATTTTAAACGAAAAAAATAATTATTTACAGTATGGGCTTTGCCGTGCAGTAAACTCACAGACTAATCACATGCGTTAAAGGTAAACAAAAGTGCTCCTCAGCCCATCAGATCTTCCCAGATTCGGGCTCATGGAACGAACTCTGGTGAGGTACGAAGCGAGAAGCAAAAAATAAATAAAAATACTGACATAACTACTAGGCTACATTGATTTACAGGATATGGCACTAAATCACAACACAAGTTAAAAATTGTGACAGTCTGGACATTGGCCTGTAATTCTAATTAAAAAACCACTGATCTTATGTTATAAAGCATTTTTTAGTAAAATAATCACCCTAATTCCTCAGCAATAAATAAGTCTTGATTCAGCCAGAGTAATCCTAAAAAATTATGATTTTTTGGTATTTGGCATTAGGAGTCAGGTATTAGTGTCATAGGTTTAAAAAATAATAATAATGTTGGGCATCGAAGACAAACTACAGATATTAATTTTGAAAGAATTAATGGTAAATAAATATTAACCATATTGAAAACTCATTGATCAGAATTAACAAAAAAGCAATTAAATATGCAACAATTGTGAATACGTGACGACTAAGAAAATTCTCATTTATCTAATAAGAACTCAGCTGACCCTTAAAGGACAATTGTAATGCCTACAAAATGTTATGTGAATGTAATTGGTTTGACACATTAATCAACCCAATATTAAGGGTTACGGTTTCTGAAGACTTAAGACCTCATCAGAAACTGGTTCTGATTTTTATTTTGATTCCTAAACAACTTAAACTGCCCTTTTGAATGAACTGCATATTAAACTCAAATGAGGCCTTGCAATAAGGCAGTTCTAAAACTTTCAAATCATGCCTCTGTACGCTGTTAAACAATATTCTAACGCATTTTATTAGTAAAATAATAATGTAAAAACGTTTTTGATTTATTAGTAATGAGTAAGTCTTGAGGGCGTCACGGTGGCTTGGTGGTAGCACATTTACATCTCAGCGCTGGGGATTTCTGGTTCAAATCCCAATCTGGGGGGAGTTTCCATGGTCTTTCTGTGTCCACGTGGGTTTCATCCGGGTTCTCCGGTTTCCTCCCACAATCCAAAGACATGGATTTAAGGCAAATTGACTGCTGTAAATTATCCTGTGTGTGTGAGTGTGTGCCCAGGCATAGATTGGCACCCTGTCCTGGGGGTGTATTTGCCAAGCCCAAAATGTTCTCCCCTGGATGGGCACCCCTCACGACCCTAGTAGCTGAAGATAATAAAATGAATGAATAAGTCTTGAGTCAGTCCGAGTAATCCTAATATAAGGCGATGGCATCAGGAGTCGGGTGTGTGTCATTTTGTCAGAACCATAAAAAACATACTGGGCATCCATTATGACCTACAGAGATCAGGTATGAAATGATGTTTGGTAATTTACCACATTAGAAATTAATTGATCAGAACTAACAGAAAGCAAATATGCAAAAAAAAAACCAAAAAGAACCCAACTGACCATTAAATGACAATTTTAAAGCCTAAAAAAATCTGTAAATATTAAGTAAATAATCAGTTTAATTGGCTTGACACCGTTACCACAGAATATTAAGGGTTAAGGTTTCTGATGACTTAAGGCCTCCGCAGAAACTGGTTCCGATTCTCATTTTGACGTCTAAACAACTCAAACTGCACTTTTGAATGAACATGTTAAAACTCAGATGAGGCCTTTCAATATAAAGCGGTTGATGATCAAACCATGCCTCCGTACGCTGTTAAGCGTTGTTATAAAGCGTTTCTAAATAAAATAATCACGCAAAAATAGCTTTAGTGCGGTTTCGAAATGAAACATGGAGCAATTCGAAAGCAGCGAATCATTAATGACGCGGCGGGAAAATATCGGCTCCGCTCGAAAGAATCGATTCTTTAGATCTACTTTCGAAGTTCAAAACGAACCGTTCGGCCGCTGACGGAGGAAAATGAGGTGAGAGCGGCGGTTGGCTCGACGGCGGGACGCGGCGCGATGATAACGGAGGCGAAAGGAATGCGGGACAAACTCAGCGTCTGTCTGTAATAAGGTGAAGCAAAATGGTGCCTGAAAACAGCACAATACCGCGAATATGGGAACGGAAGCTAACCGGCTAAGCTAACACGACGACCTCTCACCCAACAGCTTAGCTCAGTAAGCCATGTTTAACGGCGTATTTTGCCCGGCCTGGCTTCGTGTAACAGGGGAAAAAAGCGGCTGTCAAAGCGGGTAAGGACTGTTTTTATAACCGGTGGTTAAAGCTGACCGTTGGCGCCAAAATTTGGCTAGCTGAACTGAATGGGCGTTGGGAAGCTAAAATGGACGGAGCGTAAACACAGCGCCCGGTGAGTCGGTAATGAGCGTTGCAACATGTCTCCTTTTGAATGAACACAGAAACCTTCAGAAATCCAAACCTTCCACGCAGCCGTTATTATTGTTGGTGGCGCTTTTTCCCGGTGTGGATTTTCTCTTGTCCAGAGCGGAGAAATCGTTCGGATGTTTCGCCCGCAAATGGCGGAGCATATTCGTCGTGTGCCCAAAATATAAAACCGTCTTCATACACAGAAGACATAATACTCGTTTATCGTCCTCGGCTTGGAAAAACGACCACACTATGCTCCGTTTTCGTGCCGCCATTTGAGAGTCGGTTTGGTTCTGAGGCGTTTGCTGTGCCGCGCTACTTACTGCCCCCTTCAGGGTCGGCTGTTTCTCGGTGGAGGAAGATATTTTGAGCGGGGTTGCGGCTCTCGCTGAGAAAATATACGTAAGTAGAGTAAAGTGGAACCTCCTTCTTCTCAGTCGCCTCCCATTTATGTAGGTTCATGGCTAACGGACGGCGCACACTGCGTGAACCCTGGGAGCACCGCCCGGAAACCCCGTCGACGCAGCCCGCCTGAAGCTCAGCCATGTCCGGCAGGATGATCTGAACCGGCCTAATACACACACAGAGCACAAAACCTGTCCTCAGAGACCCGGGTCTCCTCACAGCTGGGGTGGGATGAATGGGGACGCTGATTTCCATGACATAATAAACAAGTAAACAGTTACATGCTTTTGTTTTTATTTATTACATGGAAATAGATAAGTTTCCCGAAACAGCATGTAGTTCATTCTCAGTAGTATGTGGGACGCGTGGAGAATAAATGACAGCCAAATCTCCACCAAAAGTCCTGCACCAAGAACCTTAAGAAACAGGTAGTTGTGGTCCTTAACTCTGAGTGGCCAAGTCGTTTGTCCAGCCACCACATTATAAAGCAATAAGGTATGAGAGGGCGTGCGTGATTGTAACAAAACCACGGGAAAGAGGTGTTAGGCACAACTTCATCCTGTGGTTTATTCACAATAATGCACAACCTCGAGTGACTTATTGCTCTTAGAAAACAGTTACCAACACGTAAAAAAAAAACAAAAGTTTGATTCATAAATCCATTGATGAAGAGAAAATTTGTTTGTTTACCGCAACCTAATCCAATTTTTTAAAATGAACTTTGACCGCATTTAAGATTACAAGCAAATATTGCCATTTAGTGACCAAATTACATTTTATAAACAACTTTGAAAAAACTGTATAATTTATATTGTACAATTATATGAATGTGAAGTGGTCAGAGGTGTGGGTTACTGTGAATGTCACGGCCAATCAGATTAAAGGACCGGAACTACACGTTTTAAAATGTGGGGAAAATTTAGGGAATGGTAGCTCAGTGGTTAGGGTGTTGGATTATCAATCAGAAGGTTGAGGGTTCAAATCCCAGGTCCACTGAAGTTACCAATGTGGGTCCTTGAG
>JAOUQT010000004.1:240073-251799 GCA_025769995.1 Xyliphius kryptos | reverse complement strand
GTGACCACACACCTTTTCTCTGTTCTCATCCTTTCTGGCTGATGTTTAGGTCACCTTTGCATTTGGTCAGTTCTCTTACCATAGAGGTAGCATGAGGCGGTGTCTGCTACCCACAGAAATTGCTCAGGTAGTGCAGCTTAGGCCTATAAAACAGGAGACATGGAGAGGGCCGTAGGAAAGAAAATCCACCGCCTCATCAGGAGCATGTCCAGGCATTGTAGGTAGGTCATACAGGCACGTGGAGGACACAAACACTACTGAGCCTCATTTTAACTCGCTTGAGGAATTTTCACTGAAGTTGGATCAGCATGTCATTTGATTTTGAGTGTGATTCCAAATCTAGACCTTTATGTTATTTTGTTGTTAATGCATTCCACTATCTACTAAATAAAGATTTTTAACTAAAAATTGTATTCATTGAGATCTAGGATGTGTTATTTTAGTGTTCCCTTTATTATTTGAGCAGTGTATAAAGAGAATTATATAAGATGAAAATTATATATATGATATAGACAAAACACACCGACAGTTAGATATAAAATATATCTTAAATGTTTTCGTTTTTATTGAAACCTCATTTGAGGTGAAACTCTGCGTCGTCATTTGTATGCGCATTTTGTGCGCACACCTAGCGCGTCCAAACGCGCCTCGTCCGCTAAACAGGATGTCGTAAGCATTGTGGGACGTGTAGTTCCGCTCATAGGCCGCTGCGTTCGAGAAGAGAGCACGAAGGAGACAAACAAAGCGAGATAAAGCGGGTTGGAGTTGTGGCGGCTCGGGGAAGAAGCGCCGACACTCTGGCTGCACCATGCCCGGCTTCACGTGCTGCGTGCCCGGCTGTTACAACAACTCGCACCGGGACCGCGAGCTGCGCTTTTACACCTTCCCGAAAGACCCGAGCCTTCGGGAGATCTGGTTAAAGAACATCTCCCGGGCGGGGGTGAGCGGCTGCTTCAGCACCTTTCAGCCCACCACGGGCCACCGGGTCTGCAGCGTGCACTTCCCCGGCGGGAGGAAGACCTACACCATAAGAGTCCCCACCCTCTTCCCGCTGCACGGCGTGAACGAGCGAAGGAGTCGGCGAGGCAGAGGCAAGAAGCTCGCCCTGCCGCTGCCCGTCATCACCAGCGTGCTGTCGGTGGAAGGCGCGGGAGAGCTGGAGGCCACCGTGGTGCAGATCGACCAGAACGGCCAGTACATCACGCCGGTGGACATCAGCGGGCCGGGGGAGGCGCCGTGCCCGCAGGTCGACGAGCCGGAGGCGGCCGACAAACCCGACGAGGCGCCGCTGGTGAGCGTGCTTCCCGGGCAGGGGGGTATCCTGCCGCTGGTGCTGTGCGGCGACGAGCACTCCTACTCCCTGACCACCGGCACCACCTCCGCCGAGCTGCTGCGGAAGCTGAACGAGCAGCGCGACATCATCGCCCTAATGGAGGTCAAGATGAAGGAGATGAAGAACACCATCCGCCAGCTGCGGCTGAGCGAGGCGCGTCTGCTGGAGGAGCTCCGGAAGAAATTCTGACGAAGCCAGGGTTCGAGGATGATCCAGACTCAAAACAAGCAGCCCGATTCCCATCGTAGCTTTTGAAACACAAGTCCACTTGGTTCTAGATTTATTTTCGATTTTTTGCTATACATCCATCCTCCAAGTGGACGAAGTTTAAAAAGTTTTTAAAAATACCAGAGCTGTATTTTATTTTTATTTATCGTGGAGGGGAAAAGACTTCAAGCAGCTGGGCCGATATGACCTGAGACGAACCGATTCCGTCAAATTTGATCCTTAAATGATTCACTCACATGACTCCTTTTATTTTTTTTAGATTGTATGATTTGCATCAGGTGTTCTGTTGGAACACTGTGTTAATACTAAAAGTCCACTCAGAATATTTCAGTGAACCTGGGAACAAGAAAGTTTACAATGTAGCCAAAAATATAGACGCTCCTCTTGTTTGTGAGGAGGTCAATACTGAATGACCTCATGCGATGAATTGGAAGATTTCTCCCCAACGTCGGTGCCCGACTTCACATATGCTTTTTGAATTCTATAGAAACAAGTTTCCACACACTTCAGAATCCGTAGGAATCTTTCAGATTTCCTGTCTTAGCTTTTTTGACTTTTGGCCATCTGATGGATTAGCAGGCCTTAAGGGCCGCATTCACCTCCTGCTCTGTAAAGGGGTCCTCTTCACGGTACAGACCTCCACCCATTCTGTTTGTAGGCAACGTTTCAGTCTGTTTTCTCTGTACATCTGGCCAAACTGCCGTTTCACGTAGGAGGAAAAAAAGACTAAGCTGGGCCGATATTAATCAACCTGAGACGAACCGATTCCTTCAAATTGGCTCCTTAAGGGATTCACTCACATGACTCGTTTTATTTTAGTTTGTATGCTTTGCGTCTGGTGTTCTGTAGGGATTCATGCTATATTAATACATCAGAAAAACTCAACTAAGAGTACTTCAGTAAACCTGAGAACAAGCGAGTTTACAATGTAGTGGAAAATACGTAGAATATCCTTTTGTTTGTTAAAATAGTTGGATGAATATGAAGATTTCTTCCCAACATCAGTGCCTGACTTCACATGATTTTTGAAGTTTCCACACACTTCAGAATCCGTAGGAACCCCTCAGATTTCCTGTCTTAGATCTTGATTGACTTGGCCGCCTAGTAGATTAGGTCTCGAGGTCCGTCATCACGGCATCCATTCTGCATGTAGGCAGTGTTTCAGACTGGTAGTACTTTTCCAAATGCATTTTCTTAAATTTTTTTTTTCTTTGGACATCTAGCCAAACTGCCGTTTCAGGAGCGTGAGCTTATCTTTGTCTCGGGTCATGCTTTGTTTGTAACGCCACATAATAATCTCCAGTGTTGGCTTCTTCATCTTTTTGTTCTTGCTTTCATCTTTTAATACGAGTGCTGAGCAGAAACTAAATTTCAGGCTGGGGTGCAAATCCTGGCACTAAAGTGTTAGCAGAAATGAGCTGAAGGTTTGAAGTAAAAGTGTATTTTCAAAATTTCATTAGTGTCGTCTGGTTTTAATGCCGAATGGGCCCGGTTTTGGGGAAAAAAGAGGCTGGAGCTTGGCCTCGCTTAGTTACTACAGCAACATGTACATTAGAACAAACCTGCAGCCTGTTCCACAAAGCGAGCTAACTCAGTAAGCCAGGCTTTTAAGACAAGCCTGACTTATTATACCAAAATTAGTTTTCATGAAAAAAGGCTTAGACCATAGCCATTCTCAGCAACTACACTAACATTCAGACAATTCTGGGCCTGTTGCATGAAGCAAGCTAACACAGTAACTCAACTTATACATTCAAACAAACCTGCTCCGTAACAAGCTAGTATTGACTCTTACTTAAGCCGGACCATTTCTACTGGTTGAGCCATGTGTTCTCATAGTATCGCTGGCTGGAAAACAGAATTCAGGAACAAGCTTCCTTCCCAGTACTATCTAATAAATAGTTTTGGCTGTTGCATATCATTAAAAGTGTTAGTTGGGAAGAATTGTAGGTTACTATTATTATAAATGTATTATATTCATTGTTATTCAGTGAGCTTTCTGCAGATTTAAATTAATTGGTTTACAGTAATCTCTCACCTGTTTCTCTTTGGTTTTATTAATACAATGCATGCTTTTGAATATCGATTGCTGGGGCTGTTCAAATTCTGCATGCATGCACAGGATTGTCGATTACACAAGCCTGGCTTGACATAGTGAGAACAGTTTGAGTCTGGATTTTGTTTGTGGAACTGAACAGTTTAGACAATTCAGGCGAGGCCAACCTAAACAAGCACCACTTTTATAAGCTCATGAAACAGACCCTTGGGTCCTCCACATTTAACCCATCTGTGCTGTAGCGCGCGTGCACACACACACAGTGCAGTGGGGCAATTGGCGTTAATTGGCTCTATGGCACTTCAGGCATTATACTTGGTAGAAATTGAACCAGGGACCTTTAGTTTGCAAGGCTGGTTTCTTAAATGCAATGTAACCAGCCAGGACCGGAAAAATAGGGATTCATGATGAGGTACTGGCAACCTAAATAGATAAATAGCTTTGAGCTATTAACTTTCCGTTGCTCACATGTTGCTCATAATGGTTTCAGCAAAATGCTACAAATGTTATTAATGTGAACCATAAAAACCTTGAAAGCTGCTGGAACAGTGAACACAAATGTATATATTAAATCTATATCTTCAAATGCAAAGACACTTACTCACTCGTCACGAATTCTCCTACTTCCCAAAGTACCTACAAGGCTAAAATTTGGAATCATGATTCCGTCTTGTCCTTGTCCTTCCTATGTTCTATGGTTTGTTCGATGTTGTCACAGAAAGCTTGCCTTTTTACGGTCAACTTCGTTTGCTATTAAACGCAAAACTGCGGTTGGATTGGGGTCGTCGAGAGTATCCACAAAGCTGAAACCTGCCTGCATAATTCCTTATCGCTTCCTTGGAAAACCTACTGATAATTTGACATAAAGCAACCGTGTCGACAAAGTGGTCCCAACTCACACTATATTTATTCCACAAATTCCTTTCAGATTTTTAACGACCACAAACCTCACTCTATAACTAACTTTATTTAAAATATATAAACTTCAAAGACAACTGCCCTTCAACTTTCACATCATTATCAGATTCTCCACCGTAATTCCACTATTCTGTGTTATTTACAGTCAGTACATATCCATGCAGTTTAAATAACACAACTCACAGTCCATAAAAAACAGGGCTG
Source organism: Xyliphius kryptos (assembly GCA_025769995.1). Classification (NCBI taxonomy): domain Eukaryota; kingdom Metazoa; phylum Chordata; class Actinopteri; order Siluriformes; family Aspredinidae; genus Xyliphius; species Xyliphius kryptos. The sequence continues at coordinate 247,060 of JAOUQT010000004.1, read as the reverse complement.
GGCAAGTTTGGTGTACAATAACCTGACTGGGCTCATAGAGCCCTGACTTCAACCACATCAAACACCAACTGACATTACAAACCAGGTCCTTTTGTTAACATCTGTGTCCAACCTCTAAAATCCAATTCTGGATAAACAGACCAAACTTGTTACATGCTCCCAAAATCGTATAGAAAGGGATGATCAGATTAGAATGGAATAGTTGTTTGGTGTTTCAGTGTAAATAATGACTTTATTTAATAGTATGAAACGGGTAGTTCCGGTCCATAAATCTGATTAGCTGAGCGTTTGTCCAGCCATGACATTATTGACAATAACACACACCTCTGACGGCTTTATATTTGTGTCAGTGCGTGATATACAATACATTATTTTCATTTATTCATTATCTTTTGCTTAATCTAGGTTCACTGTGGGGTTCCCTATGCCCCTCCAGGGGAGAACGTCTCAGCTGCTGGGCAGATACACCCAGGACAGGGTGCCAATCCAATGCTGGGCACACACGCTTACACAAACACACACTATACAGGGCAATTTCAAGCAATCAATTTACCTTAAATCCATGTTTATTGGAAACCGGAGGAAACCCACGCAGACACGGGAAGATCCACATAGACTGAGATTTGAACTGGGAATCCCCAGCGTTGAGTGGCAAACGTGCTAACCACCATGCCACCATGTTCTCCCCATTTCTGTGTGGGTTTCCTTCAATTCTCCGGTTTTCTCACAGTACAAAAACATGGATTCAAGGTAAATTGGCTGCTCTAAATTGCCCCCATAATTCTGTGTGAGTGAGTGCCCAGCGATAGATTGGCACCCTGTCCTGGGTGTATTTGCCTAGCACCCGAGACATTCTTCTGATGGGCATGGGGAACCCTTCCGTGACCCTTTGTAGAGGATTAAGTGGAAGATAATTAATGAATTAATTTATGCGAAAAGGTGTAAAGGAAGTCTGTGACTTTTTTTCCCATGAGTTATTCACAATAATGCATGCCCTCTTGTACCTTATTGCTTTACCACGTACTACACAGAGGTACCAGGAACATAGGCGGAAACACCATCCTGTCCTAGTTTGGGTTCAAAGGCAGAGTAGGGCTGTTTCGATACAAACAACAACTCGTTTATTAAAGAAAACCCTTTTAACAGTTCAACAATTAAGGTTCTATTTTACTTATAAAATATAAATCAGCATCAGCCCCCACACTCAGACCCCCAAACCTGGTACCCACCCACCGTAAATTCTTTATTAAAGCCGTAACCGCTTAATGTCCTCCCCACGAAAGTCCACTCGAAGTGCCAAGACCTGTCGCACCTCTGCGGGAGTCAGTCTCCAGGTAAGAGGCCCTGAGTTGGGACCCCAGTAGTCGAGAATCTCAGACACCTGAGAGAAAGATATTCATATTTATGCTCTCTCACTAGTTCCAGACAGAATTCATTACAAGCGAGTCATTGTGAGTGCTGCAGTTATAATACCATAAGGACACGCCCCCTTTTTGCTCCACTTATTGGCCAGGTTATCAGTTGCACTTAGAGTAAAGATGGACTTTGTAGTTCTAGTATTACATTCTGTAGTCCATCTGTGTTTGGACTACAGTACATACTCTGTACGTCTCTTCACTCTGTTCTAATGGTCAGAAACCTCAATAGTACCACCACAGAAGAGGTATTGTTTGGTTGGTGCATTATTCCTATCCCAGCTGTGTCACTGAGGTGTCTAAATGAAACTACAGCAGCACTGCTGCACTAAAACCCCCTTAACTCATCAGTGTCACTGCAGAACTGACAAACAATCCACCACCCAAATTATACCCGTTTTGTGATGCTCCTGATCAACAGAAAAGTGGACTAACAAAAAAAAAGATAGACTATGTTTATTCTGTAATTGTAAAACTAACAAAGTCCATCTATATGGTAAGTGAAGGAAATAGATGATGGAGCAAAAAGGGGGTGTGTCCAAAATTTTGACTGGTACAGTATGAACACTGTACCACTTTGTAAAAAAAAAAAAAAAAAAAAAAAAAACTAAAATAAACCACTGGACATAGCTCATGTAGACTCTACACATACACACACACGCACACACTCACACACGCACACGCACACACACACACGCGCGTAAATGCAGTGCTAAAGGTCGTCCCCCTATCTATATAATACCTGCTATCTACCCAATATCTACTCAGCAGCTGGGAATGATTCACCAGCCATACAATACCTGCTCTGTGGGAGTCCTGAATATCAGAGTACAGAGTAAATGGGACTAACAGTATGTAGTAAAATAGATGGACTACAGTCTGGAATTGTAGAACTACAAAGTCCATCTTTACAGTAAGTGGAACTGATAACATGAGCATTTAAAAATGGGTAGTTCTGGTTCTTCAATCTCATTGGCTGAGCTATTCCTCTAACCGTGAGCTAATTGGACAATAATGTACACATCTGACCACATTACATTTGTATGAAAGCGTGATATAATAAAGCAAAAAGTTAGAGCGTCCATCATTTTAAATAAATTACGGGAAAGAGTAGTTACAACTTTTTCCCATAATTTATTCACAATAATATACAACCTCGAGTGCCTTATTGCTTTCATAAAACGGTTACAAACACACTATGACAAAAAAACAAAACAATGTTTTCGATTCAAAAGCGCATTCATTGAAAGCAAAATCTAATAAAAAGTGAACGCTGATCGCTGAGTAACAGGTTTCCGGTTGCTCTAATGATCAAATACTGTCATCTAGTGCCCAAATTACAGAATGCAGTTCATCAAAAACATTGGGGAAAGTAATTGGTATTGGCATATAGACATACAATATGCCTTGTCAATTGCACTGGATATTTAGGACATACAGGAGTTTTATAAAATACATTATATTTAATAATAAAATACAGATTAATATAAACAGCAGGATGATCCCAGATGAGCACTAAGTCTGTTGGGGCTATTTTATTATAAACAGTGTTGTGTAATTTAGCCACAATGGCACTTTTTGATTATTAGAGAAACCGGAAACCTGTTACTCAGCGATAATCCTTATAGGTTATGTCGCGGAAGATCACTTTATTAACAAATTTGTTTTCAATAAATGCATAAATCAAACCTTGTTTATTTGAGTGTGTAGTTTGTAACTGTTTTGTAAAAGCAATAAGGCAGTCGAGGTTGTGTACTATTATAACTTAAGAGAAAAGATGTGTAATGGCACTCCGCCACTTTCTTCCTGTAATTTGTTCACAATAATGCACGCCCTCACATACCTTACAGTTTTAGTAAGTTATTTGAGTTAAAATGCAGTCTTCCGATTAAAATGGCTTATTCATATTAAACTAATACTATAATATAATCATGTTGACTTGTGAGGTGGTGGGTGGAGACGCTTACCCGCTCCAGATTGAGGATGGTTGCGATCTGAGTCAGCCTTGCAAATTTATCCCGGATGGTCCAAGAGGTGACTGATGAAAGATAAGCCACGAGAGAGCGCAGCTCCTTATCAAACTGCAATCCGCCAAGCTACGCAAAGAAGAGAAGCACATTCAGGCTCGGATGTAAAAAAAAAGACATTGAGAAACATGAGATAAAAAAATAATATAATACTCACTCTGCTAAAAGAACCTTTAAAAACAGTCTTCTCCATCTCAATAGCAATGAGGCTGGTCATTAGGCTTGAGAGTGTATCATAGATGACTGGAGACAGACCGGTCTGAGGTCACATACCACAAGAAACCATTATAAGAAATCTACATCGGTCATGTGATCATAAGCATAGGGCTGACATAGGCTTGTAATTAAAGAAGCAGCCTTGCGACCTGAAGTACTATGGTACTCAGGTATTGATTGAAGTATTCAAAGTATTTATTCACACCCCACCCAACTAACCATCCATATATACATTCCTTTATCCTTGCATTGATGCAGTCTTCAACGTCCAATCCATCCATTCATCCATCCATCCATCTCTATCCATTCAAGCATGAATCCATCCATCCATGCACACATACATTCATTCATTCCTCCATTTATTTATGCATCCATCTATGCACCCATTTATTCATGCACCCATCCATCCATCCATGCATGCACTCATTCATGCACACATTCATCTATCCATCCACCCATGCATGCATCTATGCACCTATTAATTCATCCATTCATGCATGCACAAGTCAATTCATCCCTCTATCCATTCATGTATGAATCCATCCATCGATGCACACATTCATTCCTCCATTCATTTATGCATCCATCTATGCACCCATTTGTCCATCTATCCTTCTATTCATGTACACATTTATTCATGCACCCATCCATCCATGCATACACTCATCTATCCATCCACCCATGCATCCATCTATGCACCTATTAATTCATCCATTCATGCATGCACAAGTTAATTCATCCCCTCTATCCATTCATGTATAAATCCATCCATCCATGCACACATTCATTCATTCATTCCTTCCATTTATTTATGCATCCATCTCTGCACCCATTCATCCATCTATCCTTTCATTCATGCACACATTTATTCATGCACCCATTCTTCTATGCACATATTGATTCATCCATCCTTGTCCCCATTCATCCATCCATTCACAGACCCATAGTCCTGAATTCCCAAAAACACTTTATTACTTGACAACTGAACACAACTGAGTTACAAACCTTAAATTCAGCCATGAGCTGTTCCAGCTGCACAATCAGCTGCTGAACCCATGGATCATTAGCTTCAAACTCACTAAACTCCTCCTACAGAGAAGAAAAAAAACCCAGCATGAAATATATGGAGTCAAAAAAGGGTCAAAGGAATTAAGCCTTCTCAAAACATTAGGCAAAAATATATATACGCCGCAAACTGAGATTATTGCTGTCCTAATTGTTTTGCTGTTGATCTTATCTTGTGCAGCATTCATTTTTTTTTAGGTCAAGAATTGCCATGTGTACTTTGACACAAGAGTAATGAAATGTTTTACCTCCTCAATGTTGTGTGAAACAGACAGGAAGTTGTTAATCCAGGGCTTCACTTGAGGTTTAATAGCAGTGTGATTGAGCTCCTGAAGGCCCTCCTGCCAAAACATTTAAAATCCTCATTAGTTTAAAAAGACTGCATGCATATAACTACATCTACATACATATGTTTGTGTCACACCAGCCTTTACTGACCTGAAGGAGATCTTTAAATTTGCTGGAAGTATTCACCAGGTCAGAAAGACAGCTGTCTATCTTAGCCTGAGCTTGTTCGGAGCCAGCCACCTGGCTAAACAGCTTAGCACAGTCACTCTGAGAAGCAAAAAAAAAAAAGAAAAAGAACATCTGACCCACACCTCGGCACTTTACATGTTAATACATTCAGTACGCAGAGATTTCATTTGCATTTTAGATCACTGTTTATAAAAGTACAAACAGATCTTAACCAGTAAGGCATACTTAAAAAATCTTGTTCTTAGACTGTTGAATTAGAGGGTAGATAATTGTGTCAGGGAGTGGTAGCTCAGTGGTTAGAGTGTTGGACTATCAACCAGAAGGTTGGGAGTTCAAACCTCAGGTCCACTGAAGTTACCAATGTGGGTCCTTGAGCAAGACCCTCAACCCGTATTGCTCCAGGGTCTTGTATCAACCCTGTGTTCTGACCCCAACCAAGTTGGGATATTTTTAAGTCGCTTTGGATAAAAGCATCTGCTAAATAACCAAATGTAAATGTGTCTACATTTCTGGAGAAGATGAAAGGAGGAGAGGGGAAGTGTGCAGAAGGAAAAATAAGAAGAAAGAATCAGAAACAATACGACTAAAGTGGCTATTAAAAAAAGTAGTTTTTCAGGTTTATAATGAAAAGCATTGTGTTGTCAGTCTGCTTGTAGATAATAATAAAAATAATAATAATAATTCTTATTATTTATGGCGCCTTTCAGAGCACTCAAGGACACCTTACAGGAGCTAGATAGAGCAGAGATTGTTAAAAAGGACGAACACAATATATTATCTTCCGCTTATTCCTTTATGAGGGTCGCGGGGGGGGTTCCCCATGCCCATCCAGGGGAGAGCGTCTCGGGCGCTGGGCAGATACACCCAGGACAGGGCGCCAATCCATCGCTGGGTACACGCTCACACACACAGTCACACACTATACAGGGCAATTTGGAGTATTCAGTTTACTTTCATGTTTTTGGAATGTGGGAGGAAATCGGAGAACCCGGAGGAAACCCACGCAGACACAGGGAGAACATGCAAACTCCCCCCAGATTGGGATTCGAACCGGGAATCCCCAGCACTGAGAGGCGACTGTGCTAACCACTAAGCCACCGTGCCGCCCTGTTTATGAATCAAACCCTGTTTTTTTATAATAGTATTTTTGTAAAAGTTTCATAAAAGCAGTAAGACACTCGAGGTTGTGCATTACTGTGAATAAATCATGGAAAAGAGGTGTAACTGTACTCCGCTTCGAGTCGTACCCTTCAACACTCTCTCTCTAGTGATTTTTTTCACAATAACGCACACCGTATTGCTTTATCAAAAAAATGTAAATGGTCCTGCAGACAAACGGCGTGTGAACGAACCGACAGAAACACTGCTGTAACTCAGAGGTCCACTCTGTACGACATGTAAACACAGGGCAGACAGAAAATATTAGTATAGTGTTTGTAATAAACATGCTTCTACTATTTTCCCTCAGTCTGTTTGGCTTTTCTTCGGGTGGGGTGGTTTGGAGTTTGGTGGGGGGTGTTCGTTCTGTTCCTGTGTGAACACCTGTGTTGTGGCATGTTCCCCAGACCACACAGTGAGCATTACAACCTGCAGGATTTTAGTCCTTTCATTCATGTAGTGTGAAAACATGATTCCAAAATCTCATGATTAGCTGACGTTAAACAAAGGATTATCTGCTTTAATACCATGTTTTGACGAAGAACTTGACAACATTTATTGAAAACCATTATATGACCTTTTTGCTGCAAATCGTTATAAACATGTTTATAATGAGGACCCCCCTCCCC
>JAOUQT010000004.1:217786-228497 GCA_025769995.1 Xyliphius kryptos | reverse complement strand
TATGGGGTTGCATTAGTGTGTGTGGCATGGGCAGCTTACACATCTGGAAGGACACCATCAATGCTGAAAGGTATATCTAGGTTCTAGAGTAACATATGCTCCAATCCAGACAACGTCTCTTTCCAGGAAGACGTTGAATTTTCCAACATGACAATTCCAAACCACATAGTGCATCTTTAACGGCATCATGGCTGCATAGAAGAAAGGTCCGTGTACTGAACTGGCCAGCCGGCAGTCCAGATAGAAAACTTTTGGTGCATCATAAAACGACAAAAAGATTCTAAGACAGTTGAGCAACTAGAATCCTACATTAGACAAGAATGGGTAACATTCCTATCCCCCAACTTGAGCAACATGTCCCCATGCGTTTAAAGACTGTAGTAAAGAGAAAAGGAGATGTCTCACAGTGGTAAACATAGCCATATCCCTAGTTTTGATACATTTTCTCAGTTTAAACATTTGATATGTCATCTACGTTCTATTCTAAGTAATATATAGAATTTTAAAACTTCCACAGCACTGCATATATCAGTGTAGTATGTAGTATATATATATCAGTGTAGTATATATTAGTGTAGTATGCAGTATGTATTGCTACACTATGTTTATATACTGTAAACACACACACTATATATATATATACTGTATATATAGTTTAGTATGCAAAATATATTACTGTAGTATATATTACTTTAGTATGTAGTATATATTAGTGTATCATGCAGTATGTATTAGTGTAGTGTATATTACTTTAGTATGCAGTATATTTTAGTGTAGTATACAGTATATTACTCTAGTATGTAGTATATATTAATGTAGTACGCAGTATGTATTAGTGTAGTGTATATTACTTTAGTATGCAGTATATATTAGTGTAGTACGCAGTATGTATTAGTGTAGTATATATTACTTTAGTATGTAGTAAATATTAGTGTAGTATACAGTATATTACTCTAGTATGTAGTATATATTAGTGTAGTAAGGTATCTCTCTTGGGCACTACTGTTGTTCACTTTTCTCCTGATGTTGGATTACCATTGCTGGAGTCCACGGCGCCCTGAGACCCTGTGATATGGTGCCAGAAGGCGCTGCGTGGCAGGATGGCGGTGGGTGTGCAGGGGTAGGAGTCTGGGTCAGAGCCTTTAGATAACAGCTAACACATCAGAGCATTACAACATGTCAGTTTCTTCGGGAAGTTGTTTATAGTCAGATATTGATGCTGACAACTCACACATGTACACACACGCACAGGTGTGACAGAACTCTCTGTTTCTCTGCTCACCCTGCTGTTCTTCTCCATCTCCATCAGGACCTTCTTGTGATGCTCTGCGATGGCTAGAGTGGACGAGTGAACCCTCTGGTAGATCTGTTCACCTTCTCGCGTCTGGAATGTGTACAGACCTTCACCACTGTCACACATTCTAAAACAAAAAAATAAAGCATTGGAGAGTGATCATTATTCTTAGATAAGCAATACCGGGCAACATGCAAATATTTACTATAGTGGCTGTTTTCCTTCCTGTTACAACCTCCATTCGAAAAAACTTTGGAACAGTGTGGAAAATTTAATAAAAACAATAACTCACGTTTAATTTAGAACATAGAACATGCAGTCAGATGTTTTATGTTTTGAAAACAAAACATCTTAAAAACGTTGGGATGGGGTAACAAAAGGCTGGAAAAGTAATCAGTAATAATAAAAAATACCCACCAGTATGAGCAATTTGCAAGTAAGTCACATGACTGGTTATAAAAAGAGCAGTACCGAGGGGCAGAGTCTCTTAGAAGCTAATATTCTGCAACACAAATGAGTATATACTATCATCTAATCTAATCTAATCTAATCTATATACTGTGTAGTTCAAATAAACAATTGTAAAGACTTTGAAATATCACCATTAAGTTAAAAACTGAGTTGATATTTTTCATTAAATGTCTCACTGTCACAATCTGATGTAGGTTCTGTGTGAATTCAGGCGATTTACAATTCATTGCATTCCGCGTTTGTACAGAGAGATTCATTTGGGTGTTCTATTGTCACACCCATGAATCTGAATTAAATTAAATATGCCATATACCTCATTGTATGTGTAATCGATGGTACAGAACCTGAAACCTTAGAAACTGTGTTCTCCCAGAAGAAATGATAAACAACTGCAACCCATCTTTTTTCCATTCTGTTGCAAATTAATAGAGATAACACCCACAATCTTACAGAAAAAATGTTCTCCAAGGGTTCTTCATGGGATTAAATGCTTTCTGGTTGACTGAACAAAGAACCATAAGAACTCAAGATAAATAAAGAGAGGTATAATCAATTATAATATTATAATCAGGGCCTCTTTCGAGTGAATCTCATGGGATTGTATTCCTCTTTTTAAATACCACTATATTGTTTCTTACTGAATAATACTAATGGCCACCGGCGGGCAGAACTGCAATGCAGATAATTCTTATTTCAATTATTTTTTCTTATTTTTTAGAGTCATCCTTCAAGGCGGTACAATTCCTTGTATTATTATTATTTAAAAAATAAGGATGCAAGCCCATTTTTAAACTATTTACTCAATCACTTTACTAGATCCTCGTTGATCAAATCAGCTGGTCTGGTTCGTGCACTTTAGCTTCGATACGTTGAACAAGATGCATTGAATAAAATATAAAACATACTGTATACCTAATAAGATGATGCCTGCTTATAAAGTAATTCCACCCCTTCTCTCGGGCGACGCATACCTGCCGGCTTCGAAGGTGAAGCGCGTGGCGTCGCGGCCGTAGCGTCGTAGCGAGCAGAGCGGCCATGTAACCAGCTTGGTGCGAGGATTATGGATGTCCCATAAGTAGATGTTCTCGTGGGTGATCTGCATCATGCATTCTCCGTAGATGTCCAGGTTAGGACATGGGAGCAGGAAGACGTTAAAGCGCTCTGAGGACACACAGAAATAAGAAGGTGCGTGAAATGTGGCCGTAAACACTATCTTAGTACAGTTTATTTATTTATTTATTTATTAACATCATTCTGGAACCCAGCGATATTCAAGACCAGTGCGAGGTTATATTCACACACAAGGTTAGTATAGCATCCAAAGTTTTTGGACCAAGGTGGATAAATGGAGAACATGCATACTTCACAGACAAATGACCTGGGCAGCCCAACTTGAGTATTGAACTTGGGACGTTATTTCTGTGAAGCAACAGTGCTACCTCATTTAGAATTGACGAATAAGGTCAATGGGTAGCATTTTTTCAACGTTACACTTCGTAAACTTCTGAATTAAAGACATTTGTGTGTAAATGGAGAATTTGTGAGCTGGGCTTAGAACCTCAATCAAACAATAGTTAGACTTTGTGTATCTCACTGTATAAATTTTATCAATTTCAGTTTTTAACAGAACTAGAGATGTGTCATCCTAATACATCCTGTCCCCTTCAAAATAGCGGTTAGCTAATAGGTAAGCAGCATGGTGGTAACTCCAGCAAATAGATTTCTTAATTGGAGTCTAGCACTAGCCCAAGCCATGGTCCTTTTTTGCTTCATACTTAGATTTTACAAAATGTCCTAATTTATTTTGGAATTGGAATTCAAATGTCAGTATTTTCCAAATTAACTCATCATAAATATATATATACACACACACATCTGAACTGACCCGTGTGCTCACACTGAACTCCAGCGGCCAGAAGGTCCGGTTCTCCCAAACTGATATCGTTCAGCCGTGTACCCAAACACTCGATGGTCAGAGTCTTAAACCACTCCTCAGCATCCAGCTCTGTAGGACAAGGATACACACCGGAATTAATGATAGAGACAAGCCACTTTCAGGAAGATGAGTCAGCTGAACTAGACACCAGGATTTAGGTATAAAATTAACCGCAATCACCATAACCACCAAAATAAAAATAAAAAGAGAATGGTTGTTCTGTTGTTAGTAAAGAAAGCAACATATTTTATAATAGAGCACTTTGTGGAATCTCAATATTGTCTGCAAAAAAGGAGCAAGTGTGAAGGACAAATTCTCCATACGAAATGGACCAGATTCATAAATACGCTCAGTAAAACTTATCAGAACATTTATTTTTCAACTTTCAGCTTTTCCCTGCCACCAGGGGACGCCACAGCAAGCCACTCGTATTTTGATCTGGCACACTTCTTGATGCAACCCTTACACTTTCAGGCTTAGGACTGGAAAATTTAGCATCTCCCATTCACCTAACATGCATGTTTTTGAACTGTACCTGAAGGAAAACCATGTGAGCCGAGGAGAACATGCAAACTCCTCACAGAATTTCCCAGGTCGCCCCATCCAGGGTTCGAACCCAGGACCTCCTTGCTGTGAAGCTACAGTGTGAAAAAGTCTTAGTCATGTTTCAAAAAACAATTTTCATCATAAAAAAAAAAGAAAACCATACGAAGTGTATAAACCTAGAGGAAGTCCATGTATGGTGTGTTTCAAGGGACAATTGTTAATTTGCAATTTTGACATGGCGAATGTCTTGGAGAATCTGGAGAATTATTCTGGAGACTTGGACTATATCTGAAAGAGTACTGTTACAGTAGGTAACATGTTGAGTTCTGAACTTATTCATCAAACAGTTTCATTCATGCATTCATTTATTTTCTTCCATCTAATCCACAAGAATTTGCGGTCAGCAAGTACTGACCTGGCATCTCCGGGCACAAGGGCAGGAACAAACCCACTGTCACACACAACACCACACACTAAGAGCCACTTTTTCCAGAAACTAGAACACCTGGAAAAAACCTGCACACACACGCAGAAATTTCCAGAATCGTCTGAACTGGGATCGAATCCGGGTCATTCTTTCTGTGATGCAACAGCACTTCCCACTGTGCCACCCCACCAGTTTAATGAGTGAGTAACTTGTGTAGTAATAAAAAATTGGACAGTTTTAAACTTCTGGCTCTTTAGGTTTTATCAAATCCACCGCTCTGAAGTTAACGTGAGGTAAAGGGTCATATGACTGTGTAGTACGCTTAATGTACTGCAATATACTGTATGTATACAGTGTTCAGTATTTCAAACACACTCCTGGATTCTCTGGTTATTTGCTTTTCCACTTAGTTTTGTTTAGTTTCTGTTTGAATGGGCATGTTGTGAGCATGTGTGTATGTGTTTAGACACAACACACTTCCAGGTGTGTTTTTACCTGACTCGCAGGTGAACGTGCGGGACGTGTCATCTGTAAAGACGATGGCCACTGCTTGGCGCTTGGTGTCCCGTGGCAGTCTGGTCACGTTTTTAACGTTACTTATCTCTGTCACCTGTAAACATTAAGCACAGAACAGCTAGATGCTGTAATTTTTATTAAAAACAAAACTCTTTTTCAGAATTCATTCTTCGCCTTTCACTTTTATTAGGTGTCGTGAAGAGTTTTTACCCCTTTAATTATTTCCCCCATTCATTTTAATAGGAAATAAAATGTTCTCAATCAAATTAAGTATTTTGCATTGAGATATTTACATCGATCTAGCTGCATTGTATCTAAATAACACGTGTGCTTTAAGAGTGCTTTAAGATACCCCCATTCATTCACTTGCGCCGCCCGTTTACCCCACCTTTTATTGTCCCATTCATTTTTAAAGGAAAGTAAACACACTTATTAAAAAGGACATATTGGTCTGAGACATTGACATAATTCCAGCTGCATCTTATTGACATGTGGGCTTTAAGAGAGCTTTTAGATACCTCCACTGGATTAGGCTCACTTTATTAAGAACACAGGGAGGCACCAGTGCAACACCTCGCAGTATCTTTAGGAACTGCACTTTCTAGTTATTTATGTTCCTCACCAGGTTCCTTCTTCTTCTTGTCATTTTTGAAATTGAACTGAAATTGTCTCCATCTGGAATTTCAAAGAAGGTAACATTTACCTTTAGAGCGACAGATAGTTGAAGCGAGAAGTTGTGTCAGTGTTTTAGCGAGAGGGCAAGGTGAACTCGCAGAGATTCTGCTGCGAACATGGGTCAACTTGTGTTTGGAGGAACATTTATTGTGATCCGGCTCACCTTCGGACAGACCCGGATGTAGGCGGATTTCTCATCCGGGTACTTTTCTAACCGACGTGGCCCTTTACTGGAGGACTTCTTAAACACGAGCCAGCAGCGTCGATAGATCTGAAACACACATAAACACACATTCTTCTAATTACCCCCACTTAAGTCTTTTACACACACCTTTACAGACGCTTTTTTGCAGACTGTTTATTCTGTTATCACAAAAATGAGAATGGGATCTTCTGAGTCTGGTTCCTCCCCAGGTTTCTTTCTCTTATAGCTATAAATAGGGCGCCTAATACTTTTGCACAGTATTGTATAGTGTTACTGGAGACTCCTTTCAACAATATTTTTCAAAGTTATTCTCAGCAGGGTAAGCTGCTACATTAAATACCAAGCTGCTGTTATAGAGAGTTATACAATACAAATTATACAAGTTATTTATGATCCTGTGATCTTACTAGCCCAGCAGTGATTAACCAGGTGTGCATCACTCCACTTACCCCCAGCTTTCGGCTCCGCATCCGGACGTAGCCCTGCTTGACGATGTCATTGAAGTTGGAGGCCATGTCTGAAGAGGTGCCAGAGGTGACGTATTCTGGCATTCAGCCTCTTTCGTTCTGACCAATCACCTCCTTTCAGTCGCTTCCAGCTTCTTCTTGTTCTTCTTCTTCCTCGACTGTTTACTTGCGTCTCAGTCTTTCAGTCGCGGTTGAGTCTCTCATCTCTCTAGCGCAATCTCTGTAAAAACGGAATAAATATATTATTGATGATTAATCTGTAGAGAACGGTGTCCCTAGCCACGCAGGAACCACACAATACCATTGATTATTTATTATCTCCCCCGATGCTGCGTTTCAGAGCATTATGCAACCACTCGCTTTGACTTTCATCACTTGCAAGAATTCAGCTCGAAGTGTTGATGCGAGTTCAGAAAAACAGAGAGGATTTTACTTCTTCATAACAATACAATCAAATGTCCGCAATATAGAGAAAAAGTAACAAACTCATTCATTCATTCATTCATTCAATCATTCATTCTTCATAAAGTTAAGTACAATACTGTAGGATGTGGGCAGATTAATAGAAAACGTTGACAAAGTGTCTGAGACACTATATACAAAGACACTATTTGAAGGAATGCTTTAAAAGGACGTTTGCACAATAATAAATCAACTTTAAAGGGTGGCGTGATGACTCAGTGGGTTACAGCAACAATGACCCGAGTTCAAATTCCCGGGTAGGGTAGCCTTGGAAATTTCTGCATGGTGTTTGCATGTTCTCAATTTGATTGCATAGGTTTCCTCCTGTTACTCCGGTTTCGAAGAGTGAGGGTTGCTGCAGGAAGAGCATCCCGTGTAAAACATGTGGTAACCCCTTGTTGGTAGGAAAAAGACAAAAGACAAAAAAAATGTCAGCAAAATTCTGAGACTAGAAAGAGACCCCGAATAGAGTTATTACAGTATACTTTAGACCTCTTTTAGTGAATCAGTTATATTAGTGTTTATATTCTAATCCTATGGTAATAAACTGAATTCAGAGAGTTTGTTGTGAGATCATTATAAAAGTCTTACCAGACTCAATCTTATACAGTCTATTTACTGATGTCCTCAGATATCTCTGTCAGAAGAACAACAAACTGTCTATCTATCTATCTATCTATCTATCTATCTATCTATATATGTTGGTAGGAAAAAGACAAAAGACAAAAGAAATGTCAGCAAAAGTCTGAGACTAGAAAGAGCCCGAATAGAGTTATTACAGTATACTTTAGACCTCTTTTAGTGAATCAGTTATGTTAGTGTTTATATTCTAATCCTATGGTAATAAACCGAATTCAGAGAGTTTGTGATGCGTAATAATGAGGTCACGGCCATTTACCTAGACATCACAAGGTTTCCACTAGAAGGGTCGAGAACAAAGGGATTGTGCTGATGTCAGAGGAACACACACACATTAAACTTTAAACAGCAGCTTATTATCCGGAACAGAGCCAGTTAATCGCTCTCAGCACTGATAGTTTTCTAAAACGATTCTTGCTGAAGAGAGGAGGATCATAAAACACACACACACAGACAAGTTTGTACTGGTATACTTGTGAGAAATTTATATAATTATTATTGCAGCTAATTAATACTGACTCTAACATTAACCTCAGTAAAAAAACAACAATTTCCAGTTAAATCAGACTCCACGTGTTTCTAGGTGTGTGAAATGTCAAAATGAATTCAGTTCATGTTTCCCATGACCACAAAGCTGGTGAATAATAACAGTAATAATAATCAAATCCTGGTCCTGTAAGTGAACATTGTCTAACAAAGATGGAGGTTGATCTCCTGAGAAGGAGAACTCAAGCTGGTACAAGTCTTGAATATCTGTTCCGACAGTGAAGTGCTGCTATTGACCGCGAGCTGAGAGCTGATACATGAGAGCTGAGAGCAGAAGCTTGTCTCTGATAAATGTCAGACTGATGACACTGGAGTCCGTACCGCCTCGACTCAGGGGAAAAAATACTTACTGTTCTAAATGTGTATTTCATTCTTTTACAGTAGAACAACAGAAAGATCCGGAGAAAAACCACTGTATCTCACAGTTTATTAAGAAATGTTTATATATCAGACATCGATTTGTAATCATGTGTTTACTTCTCTGCGGAAAAGAAAGTGATTTATTCGGTGGTAAACAACAAAAGAATTGTTCTCTTTAACGAAATATATGATCAAAAATGTGTATTCTAAATAAAGAAAAAGTTAGTACACCCTACCCCTAATAGCTAGTGCCCATCTACCAGTCTCTGACATCATTCTGAGGAACGTTTACTGTAGAATTCTTTTTTATCTGTGAGATGTTTGAGGGGTTTCTTTCATGTGCAGATGGTTTCAAGTCGTTTCATGTTTTCATCTCAGTTGGATTAAGATCTGATCTTGGACTCGGCCATTCCATGACTCTCCATTTAGTAGTTCTCAGCCGTTCCTCGGTGGATTTACTGGTGTGTTTTGGGTCATTGTCCGGTTGTAGGTTCCAGTTCTAATTCAGTTTTAATTTGTTTTCAATGTTTCCTTAAGCTCCCGCTGTTACATGGTAAATTCTATGATGAAGATCTGACCAGGTTCTGCTGCAGCAAAGCATTCCCAAACCATAATATTTCCACCTCCATGTTTCACAGTTGGTATGAGGTTAGTCTCCTAGAATGATGCATTTAGTTTACACCAAACATTCCTTCTGTTATTGTGTCCAAATAAAGCCATTTCCATCTAAAGACCATTGTTTCAGACACCCTGGTCTTTATCCACATTCTCTATAATAAACTTCAGTCTGGACTTTACGTTTCTCTTAGAGAACAAAGTTTCCTCCATCACACCTCCTATAAAAGTTAAAGTTGAAAAGTCTATTTCTAATAGTAGAGTAACTTTACATAACCAGTATCAAGAGACTGTAGGTCCCTTAATGACAGTTTAGTGTTTTTGGAGACTTCTTACATAATCTTGCGCTCTGCCCTCGGGGTGAACACACTCAGATGTTCAGACTTTGGTAGCTGTTACTATTTTTCCAGAGAGAGGACAGCTAATTTCAAAGTGTTGTGAGATCATTATAAAACTCTTACCAGACTCAATCTTATACAGTGTATTTACTGATGTCCTCAGATAACTGTCTGTCTGTCTGTCTGTCTATCTGTCTATCTGTCTATCTATCTATCTATCTATCTATCTGTCTATCTATCTATCTATCTATCTATCTATCTATCTATCTATCTATCTATCTATCTATCTATCTATCTTTGTAAACACGCTCGAAAGATTGACAATATTAATTATAATATAACAATAATTAATTAAATAAAAATATAAATATAAAAAATATATATTTCTTGTTCTTGTTAGTGAGAAACTGTAAAGTGTAAACTCCTAAATTCACAGCTCTTCCAGCTCCCGTTACAGAAAATGAATCAACAACATCTGACCAATCCAAATCCAGAGCCTCGTCTAAACACATTACAGAAAGTAATTTCCCCGCGGAGTTTCACCAAGGTTCTAACATAATACTGTTATAATTAAAGAACCTCCACTTTAACCAATAAACATGCAAGTGCTCAAGTTCAGAACACGATCTGGAGGGAAACATATAAAGTAAATGATTTATTATCTCTAATAAATATAATCTACACAAAACACCTCCAAACCCCACCGCTAATCATCTCCATCTTTATTTCTGTCTGATGGCTTTCCAGTTTCATCCCTCTGATGAGGAGGGGGAAATGTATATCGGTGTGAGACAGGCGTGGTTTTGTTTTCACTGACAAGTTTAACGTAATGAAGAAAAGGAACAAGGATCAAGGAAACCTTATTGTCATTCGCAGCACACGTGGTACATAACACTTTACACACAGTACATAACACTTAACTATGCACAGACACTTTATTGACACACTTTAGCTATATAACTATCATACACTGTCCTGTTATTATATAACAAAGCAATAGTTATCATATCTGTATATTTGCACATATTATTACTGCACTATTCATACTTGCACTATATACAACACATCAACAATTATATATATAATTTTTAATATATGTTACGTATTTGCTGCTACATTTTTACTTTTATTCACTTCATTCACTCTGTATTTACTGTGTACATACACTCATTTATCCATAAACATATATAATCTCATTTAATATATACTGTAAA
>JAOUQT010000004.1:124159-135656 GCA_025769995.1 Xyliphius kryptos | reverse complement strand
CCACTGTGCAGGACTTGTAGATGTCATTCCCAAGACCAATGGATGCTGTATTGGCCGCAAAAGGAGGCGCTACACCAAACTAATCAATGATTGTGGTCTAAAACCAGCTGTTTCAGTTTCATTGTCCAACCTCTGTATATATGACAGGAGTTGCTCATAGATGAGGTGAATTAGAACACTGATTGCTTAAATGAATAACCACAATTTAACAGAAACAAATAATATTAATGGAAGTTAACTAACACGCTTTAAATGAACGCCTGGGCCTCTGGAATAACATTAGCTGGTAGGATTTATTGTTCAACTACTGAATATTTAATTATAATTATTAATGTTTTCATAAATCTGATTTAAAACATTTAATTTTTGAGTTGTTAATGTTATTGCTTTAGATTTTACAAATAAAAAAAACATAATTCTTTATTAAGAAACACTAGAAATATAGTTTTAAGGCTTATGTACCACCAGGGGGAAGGGGGGGCAGTGTACCAACAGTGAAATGTAACTGTAAACCGAGAGCTTACTGCTGCCGCCTTGTGGTACAAAACGATAATGCAGCCGACAGTGTAAACATGTTAAGAGGAAGTTTATACAAAACAGAAATATGCACACAACTTGAAAGTGTGTAGTTTCTGAATGTTGTCAGTAAATACTCAAGTAAAAGTATTATAAGAGCCATTTATACAAAAACAGAGAATGTTACCTTCTGCTACACGATACTGAAAAGGACACCAGCGTGTGAAATACTGGCTTTAAATAAAGATATAAAATGTTTTGTAAAAATAAAGAGATTTTTAAAAGTAAAGATATGAAATATTTTAAGGACCTCACTCTGCGAGACTGTAATTGCAAATAAAACATGAACCGATTACCACATTTCTCCTTTTATTTACATCGTACATGTACAAACATAAAAATATAAACTTTATCTTACTCTCTATTACATCATCAGTATGAAACTCTAACTCAAAGCTCTACATGGACCTCCAGACATCTCAGGTCTAATTTTGGAACCGTTGAAGGAACCGCTTTCTAATGAAGCTCCTGATCTGGAATGTTTGCGGTTCCTCACTGCAGAAACAGCGTTAAGTACAAAGGGGGCAAATAACAACCCCAAACTCCGGTTCCATGAGAAAGTGCGGACTGAAATCTAGAACCTTTTATACATAATATACAACACGTTTAACATCATAACTGCTTTTACTGCCACTACGTCCTCAGTAGTGCTTTCGAAATAAACGAGAGGTCAAATGTACCATATTGATTAGAAATCTTCTGATCACCTGAAGCGCAGGTCTGTGAACATTATCACATTTTATAGAATAAAAAATAAAAAAATTGCAAGAAAAATATTCAGTATTTAAAACGGGATCGTCGTGATGACTTTCTAATCAAGAAGAAAAAGAATATTTGGTGGTATTTAAAGAGTTTTAAAGAGTTTATAGTATAAATGTGCTTTTGTAAGTAGAAATGGAGACAATTTAATTATAAAGGATGATCGTCAGTTCTTTTTTTGTGGGATGTTGGGGTTCTCCCCCCTCCTTCGAATACAGTCACATAGTTGGACAAGGAGTCACTCTGTGCTCAAAGCAAAGTCCATAAAGACAAAGTTGAGTTTGGTGTAAAACAACTTGTGTCCTGATCTCCATCTCATCCATCCCCTGTGGAACGAACTGGACCAGCGATTGCAAGCCAGGTTTTTTTTTATTGTAACATCAGTGTCTGACACCACGACTGCTCTGTTGGATGAAAAAACAAAAATGCTCTCACAAAATCCAGTGGGAGGTCTGATCAGAAGAATGAAGTTAGTAATATTTGCAAATAGTGGTGGGACTAGCTTAGAATGGTATGTAATAACAGTTTATGTGGTTGTAATGTGCGTCCTGATACTTTTGCTCATGTATTTTACTCTTACAGACACACAATGAGGAGTTTCTTTAAATGCAGAGATCTGATCCAATTGGTCAGCTGGTCCTGAGGGAGACAGTGAAAATCAAAAGAACTTAATTTGGAGAAAGCTTGACCACATTAGTGTACGAGTGATTCCTTCTTGTTGGCGTTGTGCACGCATTGGAACCTTGATGCAGAAATGGAATAAAGGTTCTGATTCCATGCTGCATCCCAAAGCTTCAGATTAACTCAAATCACAAAGCAACTCGTTTTTAATTCACGCCACACGGACTGTAAACACCGTGTGGCTTCAGTCCTGATGCGAGGTGATTCGGTTCCCATTTCAGATTCGTTACTCAGCAGCACACCAGGTTCTGCAGGTGAACCTCCTCTAAAACGTTGGTTCTTGTTAAGGACGTAAAAATCGTAGGACTTTTGAGCGCAGAAATCGGATGAAGGACTTGGGGAACATTTCTCGGGACTCCTGAGCGCTGTAGTTGAAAAAGTTTTGCGGATGAGCAAGAACATCAAAGAGGCATTTCATGAGCTTTTTGTCCTGAAAAAAAAAACAACACAAAACCAAAAAAAAAACGTGAGCGTTTCAACACTTTGACCTGCAGTTCACAACGTGTCCGTGAGGTGGCAGCATTAACTAATTTGGGTTTTGAACCTACCTTCAAAATCTCTTGATGGTTTTCTGAAGCGTATAATCTTCCATCTCTGACAATGTCCTCGATCAGCTCCTGATAATCCTCTGAGAAAAAGATTTGAACAAAAGAATGATTGAAATCCCTGTGAATTATTAAACCTAAACATATTTAATGATATTCATACAAGACATAAAGGTTTTCACATTGTGCTTTATAAGGAACCCAGTAGACTATGGCCCAAACTCGGTGCCTTATCTCAAAGACCCAAACACGGGTCCTCTGTGTTGTAAAGTGTTTGTGGTGGTGTTTGGTATCTGCTCACCATCGTACGTTACATAAGGAACCTGGAACCCTTTCCCACTGTTGCCCTCGTTGGACCTGAACTGGATCCAGAGCTTTTTGGAGCGCGAGGTGAAGGCGATGGGCCGCTCATACGTCTGACACGTCTCGTATGTCGTCACCGAGTTGGGGAGAGCTGTTGGGCAAAAGGAAACACAGTCGGAGGTTCAGGGTTGTTATGAAACAGAGAACGTTCACCGTCCCTCAGGAAACTACTTACAGCTCTTGCGCATGACTAAATAATCTCCACACTCATCCTCAATGGGGATGAAGATCTCAGGGACGATAATGAGGATCCTGCGCTTGTGTGGAGGGTTGATGATCCACGTGCACTCCACATTGGCGGGGTAATCTCCAGGGTAGTTTGGTGACTCTATATACCCCGTGTATTCTCCCAGGTGTCCTCCGCAGTGCCTGTCTGAAAGAGATTGGTTGGTGGATTGGTATTTTCAGGGCAGCAGTGAGACGGGTGTTTAACCTCCAGCAGCACCGCTGTGTCTGTTCCACACACACACAACTCACACTAACACACACCACCACCACATCATTCACCACCTTAATAATACCTTCTCTGTCCAGGGTCCTGATCATCAGAAAACAGAGTAAAGGGAACTAACAGAGTACTGGGATCACAAGAAAATAAGGCCTTCCCGAAAGTAAAACTTATCAAAGTTTTTGTGCTGTAGTGAGCTCCCTCTGGTTGCCGGAAGCTGCAATAACGTCCATGCAACTGTACAACTACTGTACAACTACTGTACAGTATATAATGATTAGTTCAACGATAAATGTATATTATTCTTCATGTAATGATAATACATCCCCTAAAAATAAGACGTAGCGCCTCTTTTGGAGCAAAAGTTACTATAAGACACTGTCTTATTTTCGGGTATGTAAAGAAACAGATGGACTACAAAATTAACTGTAAATTAAAAGTCTATCTCTATGATACGCTAGAACAGATACCCGTCTTCACCTGGGGGTGTCCTCAAAGTAATGTTTGGTGGAGTGGAGACATATCGTTGGAAATGTATAATGTGTGACAGTGTGTTTAAAATGATTATAATGTAAAGATGAATGCAATATGAAACTACAACAAAAGTTTGTGAACAAACTTTAAAACGTTGGCTTGGAAAGGATACAAGTGGCTAAAAAACAAACACAAAAAACAACCCAAGAAGCAAAAAATAGGTGTAAGGTTGTTTGAAATTCAAAAGAAAAGCTAATGAAACATTTTCAATAGGTTCCTATGGGAAAAAAACGCTCAGAAAATTTGGTGTGGCACAAAAAACGTATGCCAAATCGCTCCAAAACGCGCAAGCAACCTAAGTGGATATGGTTAGCATGATATGGCCAAATTTCAATCTTGTATGTTAAAAGATGCGAGATGAGGAACGTCTAGAATATTTGTGCAAGATTAAAAATAAGAAGAACAGGAAGTTGGCTTTTCCGTGGCTGTCAACTACAAATGGACTTTTGTGAACAAACTTTAAAAAGTTGGCTTGAAAAGGATACATATGTCTAAAAAAAAACAAAAAACATGCCAAAAAGAAAAGAAGAAGTGTAAAGTTGTTTGAAATTGAAAAGAAAAGCTGATGAAACATTTTCAGTGGATTTATATAAAAAAATGGCGTGGCACGAAAACCGTACACCATATTGCTCCAAAAAGCCCAAGCAACTTAAGTGGCTATGGGTACCAAATAACTGCCAAATTTCAAAGCTGTATGTTAAAAGATGTGGGCCGAAAATGGTATTAAAAATTAGTGAGAAAATAAAAATAAGAACAAGTAATTAACTTTTCCAAACCAACTTAATAAAGAAAATGTATTCGTTTCTCATACGACGCCAACATTTAAACTGAAAGAGAAACTGAATACAATAAAAGGGAAGTGTGTCCGTGTATAATTATATACATTATATAATATCTGCTTCTGCCACTCTCTTGTTCTTCACGCAGATGCACTCTAGACCTCCCTCCCTCCCCCCCTCCGCTGTCTCACTCCTCTCTCTTCACTCATCTCCAAGCACAACAACGCTGCTCCACAACAGTAAGTATAAAACAAGAGCATTATATAATAAAGTGACCGCTGAGTGTGTATTCTAATTGTTTGATAACTCTGTGAGTGAAAACGTCATTATTTAATGTCCTGTAGCATCTGAAGTCTGTTTACGGCTCTAAAGCCTTAGCAGATTTAAAGTCGCGCTCGTCTCCAAGGCAACGTTTCATCAGACGCATTATTTGCTTATGTTTTCTCTTTTTTGCTTACTCTTGCAATGAGTGATGTTAGTCGAACCATCAAAGTCCGTGGTGGTGTTTCCAGGACAGGCCACACAGAAGTTCTGGCCAAATTCCACCTGGTAGGTTCCCAGCGGGCAGCGGATGCAGCGGTGAGTGCTGGTGTTGTAGTAGTGCCCTGGAGAGCACTGCACTGTAGACACACACGCACACACACGCGTTAGTGCTCTGTTTCATCCAGCGGCATCAGCATCTAAATATAATAAACTGAAACTCGTTAAGATTTATGGACAACAACGAAAATCTTCTGTTTATTACGAACAAATTAACACACTGCAGAGTTTTCATTCATTCATTATCTTCTGCTTAATTCTCCACAAGGCTCACAAGGGGGGTTACACATGCCCATCCAGGGGAGAACGTTTCAGACCCTGGGCAGATGCACCCAGGACAGGGCGCTAATCTATCACTGGGCACACACTTACTCACACAGACTATATGGGGCAATTTAGAGTTTGGACTGTGGGAGGAAACGGGAAAACCTGGAGAATATATTGAGACACCCACACTGATAAGGGGAGAACATGGAAACTCCACCAAGGTCAGGATTAGAACCCCCAGCGCTGAGAGGGGAACATGTTAACCACTTATTCTAAAAGACAAGGCACAAGAAGTGTAGTTCTGCCTCCAGCTGGTTTAAAACATCACCAATTCGTTTAGCTATACGGACTAGCCGTTACCTATTCTATGCCACGAGAATTTGTACAGCAAGTTTCTTCGAAGTCACTCACTGATTTGATAACTTTCTTTAATTCCGTCTTTATTGAAGTTTTCGGGAAGCAAAGCGATGCTGTGGGATCGGACACATTTAGTCACATGTCCTCTTTGCTGTTGATGCGCAACTCGTAGCATACTTTAAAGTGTTAGCTTCAAGTTAGCCACTTTCCCCTTCCCTCCACCTGTTATATTATAGATATACTAGCGGAATAGTCGTGCTGCTCTACGGGGAAAAATCTGCTAACATGAAAGTTGAAAGGCAGTTTTGGAGTTTATATATTTTAACTGAACGTATTATCATACAGTGAGGTTTGGGGCAATTAAAAAAAATATATCAGTAGGTTTTCCAAGGACACGATAAAGAATGAAGGAGCCAAGTTTCAGCTTTGTAGGTACTCGATAAGACCCCAATCCATCCAAGGTGTTGCGTTCGATGGTGATAGGAAACAAACTATCAAACGTAGGAAAATGAGTTTTTCCAAGGACATAATAGGGAATCACGGTGCCAAGTTTCAGCCTTGTAGCAACTCGGGAAGTGAGAGAGTCAGTCAGTGAGGGCTTTGGCGTTTGGCATAGAAGAATACACAGTGCATGCAGTGTACAGAGGTGAAAACACACGTAGCAGCGTCCGAACGCTCGCAGACCTCACCTTTGGTCTCACAGGACTGAAAGGACACAGCACCGTCATGTTTGGTCACCAGATTCCCGCCACACGGGAAGCAGAACGTGCGCCCCTTTTCAGGCTGGTAGGTTCCTCGAGCACAGGGTCGGCAGGGAACCAGGCCGTCGTGAGAGAACTGACCGGCGGAACACTGTCCTGCAAACAGAGTAAACTCCGTCAGGCCTTTCAACCACCACGTAAAGAAAACAGGTTCATTATCAGGCGGCACGAAGCCCACAGGCGTCCCCCGGGTGACACCAATCAAAGGCGGAGAGCCGCGGTTCCACCTCTTGTTATGTCTAACTTGAGAAGGCGCGAGATCGGATCTGCGGCTCACGGCTTAAGATAACATCGTGTGTCGAAGGGAAACGCTCTGTTTTTCCTTTTCTAAGAATATTTACAGGATTCCTCCATCTTCACACGGACACACGCCCACACTGTTTGCTCGGCCGATCTTTATCGGGAATAGGTGAGCGTTTTCACTCCGCAAACAAAAACCCAGGATGTGACTCAACTTTCGGGGAATGAGAGACAAGATCTGTGAGAGACGCTGAGATTTAAAAAAATAAAATCATACAAAAGACTGCAGGAGAAACTACAGCCAGAAGACTTTACTACACAGAGGGAGGTGTTTTACAACGAAAACCAAAAACAAACTCACTTTATTTCTGTAATAATAATCTGATTTAATCTTTTTACATCACTGATGAGTCTGAATCTGCATTTATAACATGTTTAAGAAACTGATATCAAGTGGTATTTATTTCCATCCATCTACCACTTATAGGGTCCGGGTCGTGGGGGCAGTAACCAATGCAAGAACCCAGACATCCCTATCCCCAGCCATCTCTTCCAGTTCCTCCAAATTGTTCTGGGTCTCTCCCAGGGCCTTATCCCGGCTGAACATGCCTGGAACACCCCACCAGGGAGGCAGATCCCCGAACCACCTGAACTGGCTCCTCTATATATTTTTTATTTAATTTTAGTTTCAATTGTGTAGAATCTACACATCCATCCATCATCTTCTGCTTATTCCTCTACTAGGGTCTCCGTGGTGTTCCCCATGCCAATCCAGGAGAGAACATCTTGGGCGGTGGGCAGATACACCCAGGACAGGGTGCAAATCCATCGCTGGGCACACACTCACTCACTCACACATCCACACACACACAAACACACCCGTTACGGGGCAATTTAGAGCATTCAATTTACCTTGAATCCATGTTTTTGGAATGTGGGTGGAAACTGGAGAACCCAGAGAAAGAATATGGAAACTTCACCCAAAATGGGATTTGAACCGGGAATCCCCAGCACTGAGAGGCGAAGGTGCTAACTTCTAAGCCAATCAAGCTAAGCAGCCCAAGCTACACATCCATCCATCCATCCATCCATCCATTATCTTCCTCTTATTCCTCTTCTAGGGCGCCAATCCATTGCTGGGCACACACACTCGAACGTCCACAAACACGATACAGGGCAATTTAGAGCATTCAATTTATCTTGAATCCTTGTTTTTGGAATGTGGGAGGAAACCGGAGAACCCGGAGGAAACCCACATGGACACGGGGAGGACATGGAAACTCTACCCAGATTGGGATTCGAACCGGGAATCCCCAGCGCTGAGAGGTAAATGTGCTAACTACTAAGCCACCCAAGCTAAGTAGCCCAAGCTACACATTATGTATAAAATATTTACATGTAAACTTCTGCGTAAATCCGATTAAAAATTATCATTCCAAAGTTTTTCCAACAAAGTTTTGGAGTCGCTATTGATTTTGTAATAAACTTTAGGTTAAAAGATGTCATACACGTCTCCTGCTTAGGGTCACAGGGCCTTTTTGGAGCCTATCCCAGTGCTTGTAGCAAGGAAATGCATCATGAGACAGCAGTAGCCATCGCAGGGCAGACACACAGACGGTGCATTTTAATTACAATCTACAATATACCTAATTGGTTAGCATATTCTCCTCACAGCACTGGGGATTTCAGGTTTGAATCCTGATTTGGTCAGCGTTTCCATGTTCTCCCTGTGTGCACATGGGGAAATATCTGCATGGGTTTCCTCCGGGTTGTCCAGTTTCCTACCACATTCCAAAAACATGGATTCAAGGTAAATTGATCGCTCTAAATTGCCCCATGTAGTGACTGTGTGCCCAGCGATAGACTGGCGAGACATTCTCCCCTTGATGGGCATGGGGAACCCCACCGCAACCCTTGTAGAGGATTAAGCAGAAGATAAAGAATGAATGTTGAAGTCTAAACTTGAAAAGCTGTTTTTATAAACTGACTTTATCATTTCCAGTCGTCTGTCTCACCTCCACACTCTGCGATGCTTCGTGCCCCGGTGGCTCTCGGGGTCACCCTTCCCTTCAGTCCCGGGCACTGCTCACATGTTACCTGACCTTCCTCGTCTTGGTACATTCCGGCAGAACAGGGGACACATCTCCCTTGGTCCACATCGTGGTACGTTCCGAGAGCACAGCTCACTGCAGGAAGGAGAACTCTGTTAAACTGCGTTTTATCAAAGCTTTCCAAATTCTGTCCAAAAGATGAAAAGGAAAAAAAAAAAAAAAAAACGAGGGTATTTCACAGCTGCCTCGCTGCACACATCAAAAGTCTGGTGCGCGCACACACACTGTCCCGTCGTAATCCCCCATACGACTAGGCTGTGATTTCAGCCTTTACCTCACAAGAACCCATAAAGCCTGATTACAGGGAGCCGGTTTTAATGTTTGCTTTGTGGAGATGAAATTATACCGAGTGGTCGATGGCAGGTGCTTTCAAAGGGTTCTGCAAACTCCACGTCCCAGTGGCACCTTTTTGAGGCGCAAAAAAAACTGATGCGAGGGTTTAATTTCACGGCCTTGTTGTCAGAATGATGAAACCTTTGGTGGATGTGCCGATAAAACACTCGGATGCAGAGGCTCGACAAACAGTTTGGAGGGAAAAAAAGAGTAACTCCACCGTCGCTTTCTTTCTTTCTCCTTTTGTTTCTGCTGAACGACCACGAACAGCCACCGTCGCATTGTCTCGAACCGGCTTTTATTTAAAGAAACTCTACAGCCAGGGGACGAGAAGAAAAGAGTAAGTAATGGAGAAAGTAGTGAGAGAGAGAGAGTGAGAGAGAGGGAGAAAACCTTGAAGCTTTTCAAATGCAAAGTGGGTGATTGTATTGAGTCCTCAAACTGATGGCCCCAAAGAGGTTTAAAGGACCTTTCACCTCTATTCAAGTCCCCCGGACTCTTTCCTATTTGATGACATAGGCAAACACTATGGTATCACAGCGGTAAGGAGCTGAACCCAATAAAAGGGGTCAGGATTTGTGAATCCCCCCATTGAGAGGAGCCCCATCGCTGCCTGGACCCTTCCGAAAAGCGCCAAACAGCTGATGCTAATTGATTCCCATGGTGTCGCTGAAGTCAATTTTCTCAAGCACTCCACTGACTGGGGTCACGCAGAGCGGCCCGTCCTAAAGAGGAATTTGGCACTTAAACTGCCCACTTGAATCAACAGCCTGCCTGAAATGTCCCTCTTACGAAAACAAACACCCCCGACAATCGCTTGGCACCAATTTATGAGCTAAACATCTCAAAGGCCCAACATCCCAAACCACGAGGTGTTTACATCCTTAACTTGAGAAACAGAATCAACAAAAACCATTGAAACATCAGAAGATTAGATTACATGTTAATGTACGCAAGTATTACCCTGACAGTGTACGTTTAATTTCTCTGTGCTGAACTACGGGAGAGAACGGCAATTGAGTTAAAATGAACGTACTGAAGTGAGCTTTGTGGGAATTAAAAATCAGAAACTAATATGTGGAATAAATATAGTGTAAGTTGTGACGCTTGCTTTCTTACATGGTTTTTCAAGGACACAATCAAGAATTGCTGGAGCG
The DNA here is from genome assembly GCA_025769995.1 of Xyliphius kryptos. NCBI lineage: Eukaryota > Metazoa > Chordata > Actinopteri > Siluriformes > Aspredinidae > Xyliphius > Xyliphius kryptos. Next base: position 125,205 of record JAOUQT010000004.1, on the reverse strand, counting down.
AAGGTTCAGCTTTGTAGGTACTCAACAGGTACACCCCAATCCATCCGAGGTGTTGCGTTTGATGGTGATAGCAAACAAACAATTGAACGTAGGTAAATGAGAACGTGTTTTTCCAAAGACATTGTAGGTAATCATGGCGCCAAGTTTCATCCTTGTAGGTACTTGGAAAGACCCCAATGTGACCCTGAAGGGTCTTGTATTCCTTGGCTTTATTGAAAAAACCATAGAATTTTGGAAAGTAAGAAGTACTTAGTTTTTCCAAGGACAAGGAAGTGGTAGCTCAGTGGTTAGGGAATTGGACTGTCATTTGGTCATTTAGGAGACGCTTTTATCCAAAGCGAGTGACAAGTATCCCACGTAATAGTTGGGGCCAGAACACAGGGTCACATACAGAATACCTGGAGCAATAAGGGTTAAGGGTCTTGCTCAAAGACCCACATTGGTAACTCCAGTGGCCCAGGGATTTAAACCCACAAATCTAAAAATTGCCAGCCCAACACCAAAACCACTAAGCTGCAAATACACTTTATCAAACAGAATGTTGGGGGTTCAAATCCTAGGTTCACTGAAGTTACCACTGTGAGTTCTTGAGCAAGACCCTTAACCCTTAAGGGTGCTGCATCAACCCTGTTTTCTAAACCAAACCAAGTTGGGATACTTGTAAGTCGCTTTGATTAAAAGCGTCTGCTAAATAACCAAAATGTAAATGTAGGTAATCATGATGCCAAATTTCAGCCTTGTAGGTACTCAGGAAGTGGGAGAGTAAGTGCTGAGTCAGGGCTTTGCCTTTTATTAGTTATATAGAAGTAGCGATGTCTGAAACTACACACTGCGCTTCAATAACTTTTGGTTTACTTTTTAACATGTTGGATTGTAAAACCTTGTGATTTGATTTATTATATGAAATCTTAATCTTTACCACCAGGAGTAAGAATTTTATTATTTTAATGGAGAGTTAAACACCTAAACAGCTTGTAAACTATGTTTGCAACTGAAGGTGCTGACACACAGAGGACTTTGTCCTTCACATTTAACACAACCATGCA
>JAOUQT010000004.1:110522-120629 GCA_025769995.1 Xyliphius kryptos | reverse complement strand
TGGTTTGGGGTCACCGCAACATGAGGAACTGTATTGTGGGGTCACGGCATTAGAAAGGTTGAGAACCACTGCTATAAAAGATAAGTTGGTTGCTCTAAATTGCCTCTATAGTGTGTGTGTGGGTAAGTGAGTGCCCAGCGATGGATAAGCACCCTGTCCTGGGTGTAATTGCCCAGCACCTGAGACATACTCCTCTGGATTGGCATGGGGAACCCACCTGTGACCCTCATAGAGGATTAAGCAAAAGATAATGAATGAATGAATGAATGAATGAACATAATTTACATGGAGTGGATCTTTTTATTGTCGACCTGAAATATGTACATTCCATCAGTGAAGAAAGATCCACTAATGTTAAGCTTCCCCATGCTCATCCAGGGGAGAACATTTTAGGCGCTGGGTAGATACACCCAGGACAGGGCAGCAATCCATCGCTGGGCACATACACACTAAATAGCAGCAATGTAGACGAGTCAGTTGACCTTAAATCCATGATTTGGGACTGGAGAACCCAGAGAAAATCCACGCAGACACTGGGAGAACATGGAAACTTCACCCAGAACGAAATTCGAATGTGCTTTATGCCACCGTGCCGCTGAGAAGATAATCATGTCAGTTGTAAACATGCTTCAAAGCAGTGCCATACTAATGCCAGATGTAAAGCACATTAAATAATAATTATTCAGTCAGGTTATAACGTGCATTTCTTCTTTAAAAAGGAACTTTAGATGCACATTTGAATTGTGATATATTATTTACATGTTCTTATTCCTATGTAAGTTTGTATGAAAATGCTAATCACATTGCTTTATCTCATGCTGAAGCACGAATAGTTAAACAGCCCCAAACGTTCTCCCCTGGTTGGGCATGGGACCCAAGTAAAGGATTAAATGGAAGATAATGAATGAATGAATGGACAAAATCTTCCTTGTAGATATTTGTCCTCGTGTCTGCACAGTCACACACAGTCTTTCCTTATTGCATTCCAAACTGATGAAACAGCTACCAAGAATCTTTGCTAAACTCATTCAGCCTTCTTCTGCTTTCTGAAAATGAACAGTTACAATTTTGTGCTGAGCAGCTCAGATTGTACAAGTAAGAATATTTAAATAGCAGCTTACTTACATTTTCAAATGATCAACGTTAATAAACTAAAACATTTTATTATTTTATTTTACATTTAATATATTGTACAACAAATGGTGCAATTTGTTTTATTTGATTTTTATAGACAATGCTGATCTAGGGCAGCACTGTGGCTTAGTGGTTAGCACGTTCTCCTCTCAGCGTTTGGAATTCCCGGTTCGAATCCCTATCTGGGTTGAGTGTCCATGTCCTCCCTGTGTCCGCATGGGTTTTCTCCGGTTTCCTCCCACAGTTCAAAAGCATGGGTTCATGGTAAATTGATGCTCTAAATTTCCACAAATAGTGTGTGTGGATGTGTGAGTGAGTGTGTACGCAGCGATGGATTGGCGCCCTGTCCTGGGTGTATCTGCCCAGCGCCTGAGATGTTCTTTTCTGGATGGGCATGGGAAACCACTTCGCGACCCCAGTACAGGAATAAGCGGAAGATAATGGTTGGATAATTAATACTGATCTAAATAAATGCCCTTGGGCGGCATGGTGGCTTAGTGGTTAGGACGTTCGCCTCTCAGCTCTGGGGATCCCCGGTTCGATTTCCGATCTGGGTGGAGTTTCCATGTCCTCCCTGTGTCCGTGTGGGTTTTCTCCGGGTTCTCCGGTTTCCTCTCACAGTCCAAAAACATGGATTCCAGGTAAATTGAATGCTCTAAATTGCACCCGTGTGGATGTGTGAGTGAGTGTGTGCCCAACGATGGATTGGCGCCCCGTCCTGGGTGTATCTTCCCAGCGCCTAAGATGTTCTCCCCTGGATGGGCATGGAGAACCCAACCATGACCCTACTAGAGGAATAAGCGGAAGATAATGGACGGATGGATGAATGGGAGGAAACTGGTTTCCACAAGGAAATCCACACACAGATGCAGGGAGAACATGCAAATTCCTCAACATTTTACCTGGGAATCGAACTCAGGACTTTATTTTGCTGCAATTGAGTCACCTGTCCATCTGTTTGTGACCTGAAACAGCATGGATTTCGTGTCTTTGAAGGAAAGCACGCGCGCATGGACCTGCTGCTCCTGTTGGGACGGTTCTGTGGCCCAGATAAGACGGTGCTGTGGGGCGCGGCAGTGAGAGAACCCCGTTTGTTTTCCTCCCATGTTGCACGGCTGATTGGAAGGAAAGGCTGAAATTGCTTTCACCGGGCTCAGGGTGGAAGCGTGCGGTAGGAGATGATAACTAACAATGCCCTCAGGACCTAGTTAAAGCTGCATCTCAAGTGCCGCAAAAAGCACTTTAATGTGGCGGCATTAGGAGTCTGTCAGCTGGTGAGGGCGAGCGTGAGGAAGAGAGAGAGAGAGGAGAAAAAGAGAGGGAAATAGGCTGGAATACATCAAGGCTTCTGAAAACTTTCACTACCTTTGCTGTCATCGTTACGGGTTACCGCCGGTTACCAGTTCTCTGCCCAGCAGCCAGGTCCCAAATGATGATTAGAACGTTTATTTGCGGATGTTTTGTGCCTTTAAGAAACAAATCCCAACATTTTTGTGCAATATGCCACAAAACCGGAAGGCCGTTGTTGCCGAAGGTTCGGTCGATTCTGTTTTGATGGAAAGCAACGGCACGACGGAAAACGTTTGATCCCATTCATAAGGAATGCGATTGTCAACTGGCGAGTCGCGACCCAAATGTGGGTCACGGACACGTTCTGGACGTGAGATAATTAATGCTAATTTATTCAGATTTTGTTATCGTCTTTTATCTCGAGGAAAAAAAATGACAGCAAGGCATGCGTTAGACACATGCAGCATTCCCGTTTCCATGGTAACCACCATTTCTATGCCGGTTACCCTTTGTGATGATGTTTGTAGGCATGGTGGTCAGCACATTGGCGTCTCATGTGCAGGAGATCCAGGTTTGGATCCAGAACTGGGTGGAGTTTCCATATTCTCCCTGTGTCCATATGGGTCTCCCCCAAGTTTTCCGGTTTGGTTCCACAGTCTGAAAATTGCCCCGTATAGTGGGTATGATTTGTGACCCTGGAAGAGGATCAGGCAGAAGATGATGGATTGATGTTGGAGGTGAGTTGGCGAAACGCACATACAACCCAAAGTATTTAAATTGTGCATTTTTCGTTGGTTGAGGACAAACATGGACAAAGAGGCTGGGAACCCTCAGAATGGCGACATGGCGGCTTAGTGGTTAGCACGTTCGCCTCTCAGCACTGGGGATTCCCGGTTCAAATCCCAATCTCGGTGGAGTTTCCATGTTCTCCCCATGTCTGCGTTGGTATCCTCCCGTTACTCCGGTTTCCTCCCACAGTCCAAAAGCAAAGACTTAAGCTAAATTATATGTTCTAAATTGCCCCAATAGTCCTTGTGTGTGCCCAGCGATGGATTGGCGCCCCGTCCTGGGTGTATTTTCAGCGCCCGAGATGTTCTCCCCTGGACTGACCGCGTTGCAGTCCTGGAGGATGGACTCCTAGTTTATATAATGTTTACTATTGTTTAATGTGGACACACACGGACTGATCTCTACACAATCTGATGCCGCCTGGCCGCTTAAGGAGGATGAGTCCCCCACTGAGCCTTGGGCCTCCCACGGTTTCTTCCTAAAAAATAACATCATAACGGGGGAGAGGGGGTTCTTGCCACTTGCTTCGGCTTGCTTTTAGGGAGGTTTAGGCTTTGAACTCTGTAAAGCTGCTTTGTGACAAACACTGTTGTAAAAAGTGCTGTGTAAATAAATGACTTGAACTTGAATTTGGATGGGCATAGGGGGACCTGCCCCCCCCCCCCCCATCCCGCAACCCTCTTAGAGTATTAAGCGGAAAAAAAATGAATGAATGAATGAAAACCCTTAGAGTTGGATTCATCACAAGGTTCTCATCACACGCTTCATTCAGAACTCTGGATCGGTTCTGACGCAGGTTTAAAAAAAAAATCTGACCCGCTTTGTTTTTCTAAAGAGCAGAAGAAGATATATGCGAGAGAAGTATGTTCTCTCCTTGCTCAACAGATGTGGAGTGGCCTGCTGTTAAATGCCTTCTCCTCTGTCTCAGAGTGGTTCTGCTGAGAACCCGAGTCCTTATCCTTTTAATACATGCTCTCGCAGCATCCTGACAAATATAGATTTGAATCGATATTGTTCTGAAGTGGCTCGTTAAACTTAAATCAGCTTGGGAGTGGAGCATGTCTGCCTCACAGCTGCTATCATTAGAAAGGGGCTGCGAGATTATTGGAGAAATGTCCTTGTGCTGGGCTCTCTCTCTCTGTGTGTGTGTGTGTGTGTGTGTGTGTGTGTGTGTGTGTGTGTGTCCAGCTGCTACATCAGCAACTAAAGCTCTCGTATCCCAATCAAACCAATCAACTGGTGAAATAAAAATAGCTGCAGCATCAGACATCAACACCTTTTTTCTCCTCATTCTACTCGTCTCAGGCTCTAAACAAACGCCGTATGATAAACTGTACGACTTCACCGCGGCCATGATTCTTGGCTCCGCCTATTTTTGATCAATAGTCACCTCCCAAAGTCCTGCTGCAGATGACTGATGTGCAGGCGGTTTCTGAAATTAAAGATTTTTTAGTTATTTGGACTCTCATATCGGGTTTTGGGAAGGGCCTATCCCAGAACAACCTGTATAAGGTGCTGACCCATCACAGGGCAGCGGCGTGTGTTATCCAAAGTGACTGATACAGACCAACTTGATGGTCGGGGTCAGAAAACTGGGTTTTACATACAGTACCCCAGGAGCAATGAGGGCTCAAGAGCCAACATTGGACGTTTTGGTGGACTTAAAGCCCTAACCTTCAGCTTGGTCCTTTTTTTAACATGGCCGCAGGATTCAGGGTCCATTAAGACGTGGTACCTGATGGAGCCCTGACTTTAATCCACTTTAAACACTCAAGAGTGTCCAACATCAGTATCTAAATGGGTCGAGGTCTTTAATAATGTGGCCACCATCCTTTATCCAACCATTCTCCACTCTTCCCAAAGTGGGTGTGTGTGTGTGTGTGTGTGTGTGTGTGTGTGGTTTTGCATTCTGCATACTGCATTGCCTGGCAGTGCGAGAGTTAACCCCGACAGGAACATTAATGAGAGAGCAGCCAGACGTGCGGGGTAATTAGTCAGCCCACACTCCAATATTTACCCAGTTAATTATTTGTGCGTTTCCTCTTGTCTTCCTCTCAGAATGCTGCTGCTGTTGTTTTGTTGTTTTCCACACCGTTTCTCACCATCTCGCTCTCCGGAGCTGAATTTCTTTTTCTTCCCACCTTCGCTCTTCACTCTCTCGCCGTTTCACCGCGTCCTTCACTCGTTGCTGCCATTCTACCTGAACTCCTGCCACACTCACTGTTCGACCATTTCCCCCTGACATGTGGGTCAAGGGAGCGTTTATTGATGCCTGGCTTTGTCCGCCGGAGATCCCAGAGTGAAGTGAAATGGCGAGGACGGATTAGGTCCTGGGAACTCTTCATTATTAATATTAAAACATAATCGCGAGGACAGAGAGGACAGTCGCCGCGACGCTTAATTAACCGCACACAAACGCAAAGTAGGTTTGTGGTTATATGGGGTGTATGTGTGTGCCTATGGGGGAAGGGGGGGGGGGGTGTTCCAGGAGAAGAATTGTTTTTTGCACGCGCAGACAAACCGGTAATTATTTCATTACGCCATGACAGCAATGATATTACAGTTGCATCCGCGTGTGTAGGAGCGCGTGTACGCGCCACAACGCGCCTATCTACAGAACAAATGAGCTTCCTCCCAGGAGAGCGGGCTCCGGCGCGGCCCCGCGGTCGCCCCATATTACTCTAGTGCTCAGCCGCCTTTTTAATATTCTCTTTTGCGCCGCGCGCCGCAATTATTTTGGAAATAAATTTAGCACCGATAAAAATTGTGCCTCTTGGGTCAGGTAAATGACTTTCTTGTTTTTATTGAGAAGACAAGGTGTTTATTAGGAGGCTCGTTGGCTTATGGTGGGGAGGCTTTCTGAGTTTGAGTAATTGTCCAATTAGATGTAATTTGGGGAGGTTGCGCTAAGCCGGGTGACGCCGCAGCGAGTGTGAGTCTACCGCCAGGATGCGCATTAATGAATCCCATCGAGACCGGGCTACCTTTAAAAATAACACAAAGCGGCGGAGCGGCGGCCCCTCTGCCGGAGCTTTTTTATCCGGGCGTTATGACTGGGGATTTACAACAAAGTCTCCATGTTGCTTTCACTCTCTCTCTCTCTCTCTCGCACACGTTCTCTCTCTCCCGCACTCTAAACATTTCCCTACTTTCCCCCCAAAATGATTCATTATGCCGGATGATTCCCGTTAGCGAGGAATTCTCAATTATTCAAACCGACGTCGGCTTTAATTGTGGTTCTGCTGAGTTATTTGAACCCAAGAACAAAACCGCGAGTGCAGAAAGGTCACCCATTAGAGCCGAAGAAAACTTTTCTCCCTCCCGCTTTCCCATCCGTCCTGCGTTTCTTCACCGTGCGTTAGTGACCTCGCTCTCTGAGGTGCAGGGCCGCCGTGACCCCGAGGCTTTTTTTTGTTTCTGGCTAAAGTTTAAATGTAAATGTGGGTTCTGTTCCTACGGCGTATTATGATCTATGACTCTCAGTGTCAGAAACACCTTCTCTGTCCTGCGTAATGTCTTATAAGCAGCTCTCGGTCGTCGAGCGATATGCACAAGCTGCACCACCACCTCTGCGTCAGCCACCTGGTTAGACACAAATGGATTTTGCTTGTTGGCGTTGGCGCAGCACTGTGTTTAAAACATCTTTTATACATATTTAATAAAGAAGGAGAGAGAGAGAGAGAGAGAGAGATGCCCCGTCTCTGTATTTTCAGGCTCATACGGTCCTGATGATTGTGATGCACTCTCAGATCTGAATGTGAATAGATGGGAATTTATTTCCGCTAAGATCCCCCCCACCCAAATAAGCTCCACTTTCCCATAATCCAATTCCAGCAGAGCTGGAAACAGGGCCAAGGATTAAGTCAGATCTCATTAAATTTCCTCCTTCATGTTGGATGTTGGTTTTGTCCAATCTCACCTAAATAATCTTCCTGATCCGGTGATTGTTTACGTGCCACGCCCGGCTGAAGGAACTGGAGGGATACGTCTATAGACCGGTGGAGACTGGACGACAGAATTGTACTGCATTGTCCGAACAGGAATACTGCAGACGAGGTAAAGTTCACATCTGTGGGCCACGGTTCTGTCTTTTCTGGGAGTCCGTGGTCTTCTGTGGACCGATGGACTGCATCCTTGAGTGTTATCCGATCTTTAGGCCCCTGTTACTCCAGACTGGCCTTCAAACACACATCCACCTGCTGAAGAGTTAACCATCGATCGTACCCCAGTGCCCAGCTCTGATGGATCCCATTATGTTTAATAACCATTCGCACCGATCGATCTGACGACAGTTGTGGTATTGATAAATTATTAAAAAGCTCTCTGCTTAATTTGGGGGTTGGGTCGCCAGGGCGGACCCCTCTTCGGTGTAACGAGACCCACGGGGCCTCCTGAGGAGGCGCGAACCCTGACGTCTGTCCTCGTCGCTCTCCCGGCAGACGGGTCCTTGTACTCAAAGGAATCAATGCGATGGAGTTTGAGGGAAAATCAATGGGATTCGTCCATTTATGCCTCTTATCTGAAGAGTGGAGCCAGAGGAGACCGAAGGAGGCAGGCAGAGCCTGAAGAGGCAGAGGGACAGAGGGGCGCAGGCGGAGCCTGAGAAGGCAGGGGAAAGCAGGCAGGGCCTGAGGACGACAAGGGGAGCAGGCAGGGCCTGAGGAGGACGAGGAAAGCAGGCAGGGCCTGAGGAGGATGAAGGAAGCAGGCAGGGCCTGAGGAGGACGAGGAAAGCAGGCAGGGCCTGAGGAGGATGAAGGGAGCAGGGAGGGCCTGAGGGGGACGAGGGAAGCAGGCAGGGCCTAAGGAGGATGAAGGGAGCAGGGAGAGCCTGAGGAGGACAAGGGAAGCAGACAGGGCCTGAGGAGGACAAGGGAAGCAGGCAGGGCCTGAGGAGGACGAGGGAAGCAGGCAGAGCATAAGGAAGATTAAGGGAGCAGGCAGAGCCTGAGAAGGACAAGAAGAGCAGGCAGAGCCTGAGGAGGACAAAGGAAGCAGGCAGGGCCTGAGGAGGACAAGGGAAGCAGGCAGGGCCTGAGGAGGATGAAGGGAGCAGGGAGGGCCTGAGGAGGACAAGGGAAGCAGGCAGGGCCTGAGGAGGATGAAGGGAGCAGGGAGGGCCTGAGGAGGATAAAGGGAGCAGGCAGGGCCTGAGGAGGATGAAGGGAGCAGGGAGGGCCTGAGGAGAACAAGAGGAGCAGGCAGAGGATGAAGGGAGCAGGGAGGGCCTGAGGAGGACGAGGGAAGCAGGAAGTGCCTGAGGAGGATGAGAGGAGCAGGCAGAGCCTGAAGAGGATGAGAGGGAGCAGGCAGAGCCTGAGGAGAACAAGAGGAGCCGGCAGAGGATGAAGGGAGCAGGTAGTGCCTGAGGAGGCCGAAGGGGCACTGCATGCTCCCCTTGAGGACAGTGAGAGGAAACTAGTGAACCCGAAGAAAACAAATGCATACACGACGAAAACTAGGAAACTCCACTCAGATCAGGATTCGAACCTGGAGCAGGGAAGGGAATCTGTTGCAGCATTGCTGAGCCTCAGCTCACAAAGCAGCGTCCGTGAGTTTAATGTGGAGGAATTTGTATCTGGAGTCCAGATATTAACTCATGGAAGCATGAACTAGAACTGCAAACGTTTCATACTATACACATGGCAGCCGGTGAGTCCAGCAGGCGCCTCATTCAGACGGAGTCACGAATTCTGTCACATAGCTCATGGATGCTACAAGCAGTTTACACCTGTTGCCAGGGTCCCGACCCACTCTGACCATCGCACCAAGCGCCGTACGTGTGTAATATGAGGGTGCACGCACCAAAATAATGTGTTCTAGCACTCCTTTGAAAAGGCCAAAGGAGAGAGGACGGAGGACTGTCCTTGAGAATGTCTTAGCGAGTGTATGACTTGTTCTCTGCCGTCGTAGCCTCGTGAGGGTCTCGTCAGCGTCACACTTTCTTAATGTTGATCTTCCTTTAATTGATGACTTTGTGTCACATCAATCCATTATGCATAATTTAACATGGATCAGGCGAGGCATTTACATAATCGCCATCGGATATTCCGCTCACTATGACACGACTGCGAAGTGGCGGCTCGGCTTCTAAACAGACCGACGGAGAGACGGCTAACGCGACGGCCATCGACTCAATGTTAGGATGTCGATCCGCGTCCCAGTTAAAAACGAACGTAGGCGCGTGTTAGTCGGCCGGCGCAGAACGGGTTACCCCACTCAAACGCTGCCGTATGCAATCGCTAAGCAGCTTTAGCGTCTCCTAGCGCAGCCCTGATTTAAAATTCATAAATGCTAATCCCTCATAATTTACAGTTTAAAAAGCAGCCCCGCGCACAGGCCCCGGGGCCGCGGCTCAGTCAGAGTAATTATACCGCAGAGCCAGGAACCGACGGCTCGTCCGCACTTTCAACAGTCAAGAAAAATCCCCTTCGCTGGCGGCCGCCCCAGTTTCCTTTCAAATAACTAAACAGATTAGCAAGTCATTTCTCCGCTCAGTCTGGACCTAGGTGCCAAACTGCAGGCCGGCATGAAGGCAGGTGGGTAAACAGCTCTGAAGTCAGGTCTCTATTGCTTCTGATTGAACAGGCGTTTGGGTTTGGGGTAAGGAACGACGTGGGCGTAATCTCTGCCCATCCTGGTTTTATGTTTGTTTACTAAATAATCTCCAGCTGAACACTGTGTTCCAAATTATTATGCAAATAATATTTTCTCAGATTTTCCAAAATGACCCATATGAATTGCGGTCATTGTAATTTTCCAGTCAGCAAAGCAACTATTCCAACTTGGTTGGGGTCAGAACACAGGGTTGATACAGAACCCTGGAGCAATGAGGGTTACCACATTGGTAGCTTCAATGGACATGGGATTTGAACCCCCCAACCTTCTGATTGA
>JAOUQT010000002.1:18524968-18536380 GCA_025769995.1 Xyliphius kryptos | reverse complement strand
GGAGTGGCTGGCTGCTTTATGTCCCAGGGCTCCCTCATGTCTGTGTCACCTTCTGGTTCTACCCTGTAGTTATGCTGACATATTGCTAGTCTGCCGGAGTTTCTGCCTGCTTTCTGCACAACTTGTGTTTGAATTGTCTATTAGTTGATTGTGTCTAATTTTTTTTTCTTTTCCTTTCTTTATTTTCTTCCTTTTCTCTTTTCTATCCTCTCTCCTCTCTACTCTTCTGGATGAGCAACACCAAAATACTATGGAGGATACAACACCAGGAGATGTCAGCGACCCTGCAGAGGCCAAAAGAAGAAGAAGAAAAAGAAGAAGATTGTTACCACCAGCTTGCTCAACGTTTTCTGTAAAGCTGCTTTGGGACAATGTCCATTGTTAAAAGCGCTTTATAAATAAAATTTAATTGAATTGAATTCTATACTGTATATACTGAATTTCTATATTCTGACTATTTATATTCTGCATAATGGATATACTAACTCTTCATATTCTGTATACAGTATATACTAACTCATCATATTCTGTATATTCTATATACTGTTTTTCATATTTTGTGTATGCTAACTCTTAATAGTCTGTATAATATATATGGATTCTTCATATTCTGTATATGCTGACACTTCGTATTCTGTATACTGTATATACTGACTCTTCATATTCTAAATATGCTGATTCCTCATATTCTGTATACTGTATATACAGACACTTTATATTGACTGTGACTATGTTGAAGCAAAGAGAATAAATTGAGAAGCTTTAAGTTTATAGGATGGAAAACACATTTGCAGAGATCAATAAAGTGAAAAACATTATGAGTAAGGAGACTTAAACAAATATGACCTGGATCAAAGACAAAAACCAAAGATAGTAACTAGTGCTAAGAAACCCGCTGATAAGCCAAAGATTGCAAATGTAGCCAGAAAGACGGATACAACTGAAACAAGAGGCAAGGCAAAGGTAAATACAGCTTTTATTCCCCATTTAAAGGGCTACTCAACTCACTCTGGTCTAGGCCGTCACAATGCACATTGAGGCACAGCTATCTTTATTAAGGACAATATCTTCCACAGTTCCATTTTTATGACTTCCAATATCCAGATATTCTGATATTCCCTTCACAAGAATATGAACATATTTTCTGTTTATCTTCTTCCTGAATATAAACGCTCGATCCAGGATTTGAAAAAATCTTGTCAAACAGTTAACAAAGCCCATTCTCATGCTGGGAGACTTTAACACCCCAGCCCTATATGGGGCAGTGTCAGTGCAAAGGTAGATTGGTGGAGCAACTGCTTATTTTAAGCAGCTTGTGCTTATTGAATTCAGGTTCCAATACATGCCTTCACCCAGGACATGGGGTATATTCCGCTATTTATCTGTCCTTGTGTTCTCCAGAGATTAATACTGACATGACCTAGAAAAGAAGGGGTTGACCTTTGTGGAAGTGACTACTTCCCTTTGTTCATTGGCATACAGCATAAGCTCGGCACAGCATCTGAACAGAAATGGAATTTGAAAAAAAGCTTATTAGTCTTTGTTTAGCTATTTGTGTGAACAGAATTTATAACACGTGGATCCGGCTAAAAATAACTCTATGAAGCAGTTTACGGACATCCGCTCTGCAGAAGATTACATACTTAGTGAGGCCCAGAAAAACACAGAAATCCAAAAAAAATCTGAGAGAAAGTTTAGCAACCAGGTAATTCCTGGGAGACCTTTATCTCAAACCTGAAAGTAACATCATTAAGACTAGTGTGGAATATAGTCAAAAACATGAAGAATAAAGGAAACCCCTCCCACCTACATCTCATCAAGACTGAAGAAAGCCTTTTAACCACTGACATTGCTAATGCTCTTGCAGCACATTTCAAATCCATTTTTTTTTGTGGTGAACTATCACAAAGATTTTAAAAAGATTAGACTTTGCAGAGAGCTGTCGTCCATTTGCTTTAAAACAAATAACAAATAACCAAATAATAAACACTGGAAGAATTGATATTGGCAATAAACATCTCAAATGATTCTGCAATGGGTCCTGATCTCATCCATTACCAATTCCTTAAACACATGTCCTTCCTTTTGTTAAACCAGGAAAAGACCAAAACAGTTATCGGCCAATTGCACTTACAAGCTGCCTAGGTATGGTGAATCAGAGGCTGGTGTGGTTCCTGGAGTCTGTATGCTGTATATACTGGCTCGTTATATTCTGTATACTGTATATATTAAATATGTTCTGTATATACTGGCTTGTTATATTCTGTATACTGTATATATTAAATATATTCTGTATATACTGACTCTTTATGTTCTGTATAATAAATATACTGACTCTTTATATTCGGTATACTGTAAATGCTTTTCATAATCTGTATACTGTATATACTGAGTCTTCATATTCTGTATATACTGACTCTTTATAGTGTGAATAATCTATAAACTGACTCTTCATATACTGTATACTGTATACACTGACTCCTCAAATTCTGTATAGACTCTTTATATTCTATATAATGTATATACTGACACTTCATTTTATTTATAATGTATACTTACTTGACATATTCTCTATTATGTTTATAAGACTTTTCATATTCTATATATCTGACAATTAATATTCTATATACTGTATATAGTCTCCTCATATTCTGTATGTTTTATATAGTGACTCTTTGTATTTTGTATACTGTATGTAATAACTCTTCATGTTCTCTATATTCTGAATTTTTATATTCTGCATAATATATATACTGACTTTTCATATTCTATATACTGTATATACTGACTCATTCGTGTTTATTGAATATCGCCATTTTTTTATATTCTGTATAATATATATATTGACACGTAATATTCTGTATACTGTGTATACTGACTAGTCATATTCTGTATACATCGTATACTGACTTTTAATATTCTGACTCTTTGTATAATGTATAAACTGTCTCTTTATATTCTGTATCATGCATATACTGACCCTTCATATCCTGTATACTGTACATAATGACTCTTTATATTCTGTGTATGCTGAGTTCTCATAATCTGTATATTAAATATACTGATTCTTCAAATTTTGTATATATATATATATTGACACTTTATATTCTATATATTGTATATACTGAGACTTCATTTTCTCTATAATGTATATACTGACTCTTCTATACCTTCTGACTTTTCATATTCTGTAAAATGTATATACTAACTCTTTTATATATGCTGTATATACTGACACTTCGTCCTATGTATAATGTATATACTGACTTTTCAGATTCTATATACTGTATATTCTGACACTTCATATTCTGTATAATGTATATACTGACTCTTTATATTTGGTATACTGTATATACTGACTATTCATATTCTGTATAGTGTTTATATTAAGGATTCATATTCTGTATACTATATACCGACACTTTATATTCTGTATACTGTATATACTGACTTATCATATTCCCTATATTATGACTCTTTATATTATGTATAATGTATACACTGACATTTTATATTCTGTATACTGCATACACTGACTCTAAATATTATGTATATTGTATATACTGACTTTCTATATTCTGTACACTGTACATACTGACTCTTCATATTCTATATATGCAGACTCTTCATATTCTGTATACTGTATATACTGAATATCTTTATTCTGTGTAGGCTACGTATTCTGTATATTGTATACACTGACTCTTCATATAATGTATATTCTGACTCTTCATATTCTGTATACTATATATACTGACTCTTCATATAATATATATTCTGACTCTTCATATTCTGTATACTATATATACTGACACTTAATACTGTGGATACTGCATATACTGACTCTTCAAATTCTGTATACTATATATACTGAATTTTTATAGTCTGTATATTGTATATTCTAACTTTAACATTCTATATATTGTATATATTGTCTCTTCATATTCTATATAATATAAATATACTGACCCTTCATATTCTGTATACTGTATATACTGACATTCTATATTCTGATACTTCATCTTCCTTATAATGTATATACAGATTTTTAATATTATGTATAATAATATAAACTGACTCTTCATACTCTGTATACTATATATACTGCCTCTATATATTGCCTGTATGCTAACTCTTTGTATTATTTATAATGTATATACTTGACTTTTCATATTCTATATATACTGACACTCCATATTCTATATAATGTATATACTGACTCTTCATAATCTGTATACTTTATATACTGACACTTCATATCATGAATTCTGTACATACTCTCTCTTCATATTCTGGATATTGTATATACTGACTCTTCATTTTCTGTATACTGTATATACTGGCACTTCATATTCTATATTCTTTATATAGTGAGTCTTCGTATTTTGTGTACTGTATATAATGAATCTTCGTATTTTGTGTACTGTATATAGTGACTCTTCATATTCTCTATATTCTGTCTCTTCATATTCTGTACACTGTATTAATTAATACAAATTAATTAAGGCAAAATGGCAAAAAAGCGCAAAGATGGGTCCGACACTGAATAAATTGTTCATCTGTCGGACTGAGGATGAGCAAAACTTAGAGGAAATGTCCAGAGAGCCTTTTTATTTGCAGCTTGCAATCTTGTGCATCAGTGCCATCTACTGAAATGAGATGTGATCACGTTGGGTTGTTAAAAATAAATAATAAAAATAAAGTTTTCTTGCAATTTGTGTTTCTTTTAGAAATTCTATGACAGCCTTGACAGTGGATTTATGTGTGTCCCCTGTGATATCCACACTGCACTGGCTAACAATCAACTTTTACATTGACTATAAAATACTTTTGTAAGATTATAAAGCAGTAAACGGTCCCGCGCCACAGTACATTAGCGACTTCTAGTTTCTTATGATTCACTACGCTCATTTCAATCAAAGGGTGCAGGCTATTTGCTGATACCTTGTATTATGAGGGCTACAGGAGGGGGCAGATAAATATTTTATAGAGCCCCAAATCTATGTAATAGTCTTCCAGTTAGTGTTTGGGACTCAGACGCAATCTCAGTCTTAAAGTCTAGGCTAAAACATATTTATTTAGTCAAGCATATCCTCTTTAGTTCCCTATAGTTCAGGGCTCAGAGCTTGAGGGTTCATGGTCATAGAGTGTTTTGGTAAGCATGGATGATTGGATGCTGTCGCCCGGCCACTCTCAGGAGATCATTCAGGTTTGTTGACAGTGGATTGGCTGGCTGCATTATGTCCCAGGGCTCCCTCATGTCTGTGTCACCTTTTGGTTCTACCCTGTAGTTTTGCTGTCATAGCGCTAGTCTGCCAGAGTTTCTTGCTCTCTGCACAACTTTGTTTAGATTAACCATTAGTTTATCAAATCTAACTCCCTTTATTTTCTTGCTCTGTCTCTCTTTTCTCCCTTTTCTCTTTTCTATCCTCTCTTTTCTCTACTCTTTCGAATGAGCTACGGTGACCTAATACGGTGGAGGCACCAGGAGATGTCAGCAATCCTGCATCTGCCGGATTCACTTCGAGAGCCCATTCACTTTTATAATTATTTTTAATTATTATATATTATTGTTTGCAATGTATACATATTATATTGTATTACCCAAATAAGGATTGGTTTTCTTATGAGTCTGGTTCCTCTCAAAGTTTCTTCCTAACTTCTCCAGGGAGTTTTTCCTTGCCAACGTCGCTCTGGCTTGCTCATCTGGGATAACATATTTCTGTAAAGCTGCTTTGGGACAATGTCTATTATTAAAAGTGCTTTATAAATAAAAGTGAATTGAATTAAAATATCCTGTCTGCATATAGATTTCCCAGTTTGTATACTTAGGGATGACATGACGTCTAAGCAGATTACTGTTTTATATGGTTTAACTTCATTGACCCACTGGCCATCATCTCTGCAGAGGTGATCTCAGGTTCTTTTTTGTATTGTGACATTATATTTAGGGATATATATGGCCACCACTGTTTTACCTGCTGCTAATTTAGACTCATCTGTAAATATTTGTATTGCTTCATCATGCATGACATCTAAATACTGTGATAAAACTACTTGTCTTGATTATATTTTTTATTTTTAGATTGCAGAATAACAGAAAGCCAGGGTGAAACTGTGCTGTTGTTAGTGGTTTTGCTGAAAATAATAGCTCTAATTCCCATGTCTACTGTCTCTTTATTATTGTTTCATCCAAAACTGCATAATCCCATACTCCCAGAATTCTTCCAACACCATTTGTGTGGTGTGTATTTCCATGCCCTTGTAGGCTAAAAAAAGTTTTAACTTCTTGAGACGTAAAGGAATATATCCTACTTATACCCCAAAGTATCTAAACTAATGGAACACTCTAAAAGTTTGTCTGTACAGCTTAAGATTAATTGTGGGTATGTCCCTTTTCTTAGAAAAGCATATGTTTTGCGTTTTTTTTAACTGACAGGTGAAATCCCCATTCAAAGGACCATTTTCAGCATGGATTATTGTATTAAATAATCTATATAGCATTAATTATGATTGGAATGTATACACCTTGTGGTGTACCATTTTATATTCTGTATATTGTGCCGTTTGCCGAGCTGCTTAGTGTAGTCTATGTGATTTATGTGAGTTTAATTATTTGTATGTGTTCAACATCTTAATGCACTGTAGGTGAGTTAGTGTAATGTAGGGTCTGCGTGTGTTTCAATATGTCTCAGCTTGCAGGTTGGGTGTGTTTTTAATAAAGAGCATTTCCTATGTCATGTGTCCTGCCTTGCTGTCAAGTGACATTGGTGTCAGAAGTAATTTGTGGAGAAATCGACTTTCTCCATGCGGAATTGAGCAGGCTCCATCAGCAGGACTGAGCAAGGCAGGAGCAGCTTTCCAGGATGCCGGATGGGATGAGTGAACTGCGGTGACAAGAAGGGCGTGATAGGCCTCGTAGTTGGCGCTGCTGTCGTAGTGCGGTGATGATTGGAAAGAATACTATGCTCAGTTGATATTTTATCAACGCACTGGATTATTTTATAAACGTGCTTATGCCACAGGAGTTGAAAAGACACCTCAGACTGCTCGGACCCAAAACGTTAAAGAAAGCCGCGGTGGAAGCCGAACGAGTTTATTTTTGTTACCGGCAGCCAGCGAGTAGAGCCGTTACGGCGCTCACCTGCTACAGACGAGGAACAACTCATGCTGCTGCCACTGCGGCATTTCCAGGCTGGGGAGAAACAAACGAGGAGTGATTTCAGTGAAGGATGTGAGCGTTCTGGATCGGGTTTATCCCTCGAACTCAGCAGCAAAGTTACATGGACATGGTGAACTGTATATGGATTGCAAAATTGAGGGATACCGAAATTGTGCACTGGTGGATACGGGTTTGTCTGTTCCATTAATTTGAGCTGGGACACTTGTGAATTTACTACTGGACTAATTGTTGGACAATACTGGGAAAATTTTGAAGGTCACTGGCAACCATGTTGGATTATTGGGGCACCGTGTTTTTTCTGTGGGTTTTGGGGGTGATCTAATTCGGCACAGTTTTTGGGTGGGGCCAATTTTTTCCGGCACAGTTTTTGGGGGGGAGGTCCGTTTAAATAGGACTACAGTTCACGTGTGCATCGCAGGTGTTTACCGGGTTGAGTGGGACACCGGATTCAGTGCGAGTGCGGGCTTTACGTGATCAGGGTAAGTGCAGCAGTATTGGATTAACCCCGGAGCAGAGACAGCATTTATGCGATTTACTTACACTGGAGGCCGCAAACAGCAGATCTGTGAAATGGCAGCAGACGGAATTATTGAACCATCACGCCCATGGACATCACACGTAAGTCTGACTAAAGCTGATTGGGACTAAAGCTGTGCGTGACTGGCCAACACAGCTACGACGTTTCCTGGGACTGGCTTCGTACTACCATCACTTTGTGAGGGGCTTCGCGGACATTGCAGCACCACCACATCATTTCACTGCTAGTGGCATAATGTGTTGTTTGTAGTTACTGTAGTTAGAGTACATTTTAGTTTGTTAGTTTTGTGTGTTCACAATCTGCGTGTAGCTTAGGGAGTTTGACGGGGTTTAGGGGTTTTCTGTGTGTGTGAATAAGTCTGACTTTGTGTGTGTGACAGCTTGTTTTTTACTCACAGTTCCTAAAATGTAAATGTTTCAGCTGAGTTTTGTTAAACTTTACTTTGGCATAGAAGATTTTCAGATGCATCTATGGCACATGTATATAATGACAGGAACTGACAGAAATCCAAAAAAAAAAGTCAAGGCGTTTGATATTTGTATATTAGACAAAAATATTAATTAGAAACTTATAGGGACGGCAGTTATCGATCTTTAGACTTTATCAATGTTCTAAATAATCCAAGTTCCAGAAGATTGCTCTTAATTTTCAAAATTAAAACATAAATACATGTAAAATTAAAGGCAAAAAGCCTTTAAATTAAGTCCACAATTGTAATAAATGTTCCTTGCAATTTTCATGGCAGTTAAGAGCTAGCTACTATAAAGCAATTGCAGTGAACTTGCAATTGCAGAGAACTTGCAGAGTGTTTGTTTAGTGGAGTGGAGGCATTTAACAACTGATAAAGGACCTTTAATGAAGAGTGTAATTACTTTGAGTTTTTGAAGTATAAGAAGTGCTTCTGCTACATTCAGACTGTGAAATTAAGCATAATAAAAGATGAACAGCAGGTTGCTCTACATTACGGGTAGCAAGGGAGATGGATGAAAGACTCATGCTGAGTCTTCACTGCTGTGCTCTGTAATAGAAGGCCTGTATTTTTCACTTCACATGCACATTTACTTCTCTATTTCCAGCCCCTAGAGAATGTGCAATCAGTTTGTAGACGTCAAATTACAGTCCTTTAAAAAAACGGAGCAGCTATAATTCACCCTGCTGGAGCTACAAGCTTAAGTGTGAAAAGAGTGTCAAAATTCATTATGCCAGAAAGTGTTTCCTCAGACTTGAGTCATGAGAAGAGAGTGTTAGCATGTATTAAGACTTAAACATAGAAGTTAACCGTGGACATAGAAATAGCTGGTATGTCTATATTCACACACCCTTGCTTTAGCCTTACCTGCTTTCGTGTTTCATCCAATCACGCCATCATTGATGCTACTTGCAGGATGGTACAACTACATATAGTTTAGGATTGCTTTTTTTGCATCACTAAGCCTGTACTGTTTGTCAACGGCCATAGATGATGTGACTACCCAAAATGTACCGGTTTTTAATAAAATCTCTCCTCCATAATGTTGCATAGGGCAGCAAAGCAATCTGGACAATCTGCTAGCAGGGATGAGTGAAGGCATGAAATAAACAAATGCACATTTTACAGACAGGTATTTAGTGAACAGGCATTCAGACTACAGGCATTTACGGTACAGATGTTAACACGCGTAATGCGGGGCTGGTAATAAGGAAATAATATAGGCATAAAGAGAAGTGCAAGGATGAATTTACAGATAGGGAGGTTGCCCTACAGCCCAAAATGGAAAGATGACCTGCATCAGAATATCAGAGGCTGCAATAATGAAAGTATTGTATAATCAATTTGGACAGAAACACAGGTGAAATTATACAAAGCTTATGAAATTGAATAGTTGGAATTTACACATCCTTAGCCGACCACTGATATCTAACAGCAAGCTTAAAGTGTGCTGACAACAGCCTTTGTTCCATAGAAGATTTTTCAGATGTAAGTAATTGGGCTGTAAAAATTAAAATGTAAATGAAGATATTATTTTTTGCAAGAAACAATAAATCTTGTCATGAGTTGACATACAGTATTAAGTAATGTATTTGTCGCTTCTAATTTTTCCACAGTCTGCACCTGCAAGTGTCTCATCTTCACCTTCTTATCACTCCGACGTGTCCCTTATTAACATCTCAGCACCACAGTAGACGATCATCCCCTTTGTTTCATGTTGAGGGGTTCTATTCCAGTGTACATACACACTTTGAAGGTACATTAATTATTGAGAAATTCTAGGTGGGAATAACTGAAGCTAGAACTGGTTTTCTAAGAAAAGCAAACCGAACAGACAAAGCAGGTGTACTAGCAAGAAAGATTTTAGGCAGGAGAAGACTGAACAGATTCTACAAGAACTCTAAACTTCCCAAGGCCTTTACATTTGAAATGAGTCGGGAATCAGGAATGATCTTCATAAAAAAACTTATCACGCTAATTTGTCATAAGATTTACACGACTATTCACAAGGTGGGGTTATCAAGCATTGGGTACTTATTAATATAATTTGTTAGGAAGGAGTTCTCATAGGCACGGGTTACAGCATCTGGAATAACATTCTCAGTTAAGAGTTCTATGGCATGTGTCCAATCTCAGACATACAAAGCGTCCAGAATGTATTCACAGCGCTTTACTTTTTCCACGTTTTATGTTACAGACATATTCTAAAAATGGATTAAATTAATTTTATTTAATTTTAATTAATTGACCTAAGAACTTATAAGCTTATATATAAAGTATGAGATTTTCTGATAATTGGTTCTCAGGCTCATAGGTTGCAGTAACTGGATTCTTCAACATAGGCTTATTAAATATAGAATACTCACTAAAAGATACTGCTGGAGCTGGTTCAGCAAGACTGACCATTTCTGGGGCTGAGACGGGACATGACACTGTCTCAAGTAATCCTGCTTCTGAGATCTGAAGCTGAAAATGGATTTTTCAACGCTTGCCACATTTATTGTGTCTTTAATGCAGTGGATTATAGTGTAACATGTGAGCTAGCACCGTGCTGTGAGATAGAGTTATTATTCATTTGTGGTTTTAGGCCAAAAGAAGAAGAGATGACAGATACAAGAGTATTATAAACTAGAAAGTCTTACATTGCCGGAAGTTCCAGAGGATCGTAGTCTCTGAATAAGCATTCTCTTCAAAATGAAAATTGAAAGAAAAATATATCATCATAACACAATAATGGAATTAAATACCAAATCAAAAATTTACAGACTGAAAGTCTGAGTTGTGAAAAATCTTATGAAAATCTGAAACCTACAGCATTAAAAAAGTTTAGTGCAATTGTATCAGTGACATAATTCCACCACAGCTAGAGGGATTTAGTTAAGAATGGTAGCTGTAAAGCTGTTGTGTTATGCAAGGTATTATCTTGACAAGCAACGTGGATAGAGAGAAAGGGAATTTGAGGCATTTTAAATGCAATAGACAGAGCTGAGGTTATTGCTATGTTTAAATTTCAATACATAAAATTTAATCAGGTTACATATGAAGTCAGGGTCTGATTTTTAAATGGCCCTGCTGAATAAACATGTATAACTTGGAGATACGGAGGGTGAAGAGAAGAAGCAAATTGGAGAAGGATATTCATACGGCGTCAATTCGTCTTGGGAATGACACATACAAGTCTTGCACAGTGGTCAGAGGGATTTTAAACCATTCTTCTTGCAG
>JAOUQT010000002.1:18404588-18417692 GCA_025769995.1 Xyliphius kryptos | reverse complement strand
AAACACGTTTCGCGCAGATTCGCTGATGTCGCCGGATGTGTAGCACGGCTGGGTGGGCTGGACTTTTCTCGAGCAGCTAATTACTGTCTAGTTCCCGCCCACCCGTTAAAACGGGTCTTAAATACAAAAAACGAACGTGAGAAATTTTTAGACACGAGGGGGCGATAGAGAGAAGCGCGAGCGAAAAAATAAGAAGCGCGAGCGAAAAATGTGCAACAAAGAAAATTGCTAATGAATTCTGCTTTTAAGTTCTCAAAACTTTTGGACCCTTTCTGATGCCATATTTCCTCGCTATCTTATACGTAAAGTCCAAAGCCATCACTTCAAAAACAATTGTGTTTCAACTTTAACGTTGTCATAAGGTTCTCCACAGTAGCGGCGCACGGGTTACCGCTACTCAAAGATAAAGGTCGTCTAACCAAATAAGTGTGTTAGACTTTTTTTGGCCAAGCGATGAATAAACGGCATTGGTTTGAACCCACTTAGTCAACCCGGATCTCAGATCCATCTCCGTCGTAGGCGCAGCGGTTTTTAAACGTGTGTTGACATTGTGGACGTGAGACGGTAGGTCACGAACGGCGGTATTAGTCTGCATATGCAATCCCTTCCCACACGCGACGATCCATCCTGTTGCTAGCACACAGATGATTGCTTCCATACACACAGCTCTGAGGTCAGTGCCTCCTGCTCCAACAGGTGAATTGCTTTAAAAGACATCTCGACTGCGGCAGATTGAGAGGAGATGAGCTGGAATTTTTAATATCCTCTGGCAAGCGGCGTGATTCAGTCCCGGCAGCTGCCGCCACGAAACGCAGCTCAATCAAAACGAGCCCAATGAGCTTCGGCCCGGACGCCGGTTCAATTAGTGCAATTTGTTTCTGGCTGCGGGCGACGCTTGAGTGATGCGTCCTGCCCAGCGCAGCTATTTGTTGTGTAAAGGTCATGTGGTATTGACCGAATAAGCGGGACGAGGGACGGCACACATCAGGGCAATTACGCACCTGTCCTTTAGCGCAAACAGAGTCCTACGATCGATATGTATATCAAATACAAGCTCTGAAGGGATGCTGAGCTGCACCAAAGATGGTGGAATCCCAATCAGCCCCTGGCGAGATGCATGCGCACATGCTGACCTCACCTGTTTTAAGGAAGAGGTTGCAGTTTGAGGGCGAGGAAGGTGTAAGGAGGACCGAAGAAAGAGTTCTGTACTCCTAAATGTTTAGTTCTAAATTTTAGCTTCTATGGCATCATTTCAGGTGTATAAGATACTAGCCGACTAGCCGTGCTTTGCTACGGTGACTCACTGGTTGGAGATTTGTTAATAGTCATTGCCAAGCACATTTTGGATTGGGTCCCCTGGTGGGCCCCATGGGAATTGTTTGGAATGTTTGATATCTCTCTGA
This sequence comes from Xyliphius kryptos, assembly GCA_025769995.1. Taxonomy (NCBI): domain Eukaryota; kingdom Metazoa; phylum Chordata; class Actinopteri; order Siluriformes; family Aspredinidae; genus Xyliphius; species Xyliphius kryptos. The sequence continues at coordinate 18,416,289 of JAOUQT010000002.1, read as the reverse complement.
GTGTAGAGGTCGTCCTGTACATCTCTGCCAAATTTAAAGTATGTGATGTGCGTGGAAATGTCCAATTAAAGCAAGACCCCTGTTTTTTTGTTATCTCAATAAATGTAGAAACAATCCTGGACGTCTCTGCCAAATTTTAAGTTTGTGGGATGTGTGGAAGTGCCCAATGGGAGTAGGGCCCATATTTTCAATTGGGTCCCCTGGTGGGCCCCCCGTAAGAATTTTGGGGATTTTTTGATATCGCTATGAGTGTAGAGGTTCTCCTTTATATCTCTGCCAAATTTGAAGTGTCCAATTTAATCAGGGCCCCTGTTTCAGATTGGGTCCCCTGGTGGGATTTTGAAAGTGAAAACTGCTTAGTCGTTCCAAGTGCATGATGGGAATGACGGTGCCAAGTTTCAATCTTGTAGGTATAGATAGATATATATATAAGAAGCCAAAGAACACTTCTTAACCAGGGGTGCCAATAATTGTGGAGGGCACTGTATACGAATCAATATTTTAAAATGCATGTGTAGGATGTTTGTAAACCTATATTGTATATGTATATAGATGAATATATTATGAATATATAAATATATGTATATGAATAGGATGTATGTAGACCTATACCACAAAGTACAGTAATAATTACACTTCTGATAAATATTCACACGTAAACGCAGCAGCTTTGTTAAAAAAACACGGTGTGAGGGGCGAGTCGGCGTATATAACCTGATTTAGGAGGAACCGTATGAGGAACGCCAAGCGTTCACTATAAAGAGCTCATTGTTCTTAAAGATGGCCACAGGCGATCACACGCCACGTCCCCCAAAAAAACACTCCGCTTTTGTTTTCTGATCAGAAGTAGCGTCTTATTAAATCGTAGTGCGGTGTAAAGTGAGTGAGTATGTAGTACCGATGCATTCTGGGATAGCACACTTGACTGAATCCTCTGTTTCCCGCCGGCAGCCCGTGGAAAACGACGCGAGCGAGTTCACCTGTCCGGGATCCATCACCTCAGGTAACGCGCACTCACATCCAACGGAAGCGTCGAACCGGCGCCCGGTCCGCCGTCGCATGCTAACCGTCTCCACCCTGTGCGCCTCAGACTTCAACAAGGACCTCCACGGCTTGTCCAGCTCCTACGAGAAGTGCCTGTGCCCCGTGCCGCCCCCGAAGATCAGCGACCTGCTGGACGACGGCGACCTCCTGTACCGCCTGCGTCTGAAGCTGGACCCGACGCACTACACCGTCAAGAACTGGAAGAACTTTGCCAGCCGCTGGGGCATGAGCTACGACGAACTGGTGATGCTCGAGCAGCGGACGCACGCCTCCTCGGCGCACAGTCCCACCCAGGAGTTCCTGTTCCGCTACAGCCAGAAGCCGGTGACGGAGCTGGCGCAGCTCTGCCAGTTCTACCAGCGCATCGACGTCCTGCGGCTCCTGCAGCACTGGGTGGACAACGATTGGCCGTCGCGCTGGAGGCGGTCACATTAACGGGAAATGACTGACGGACGCTACCCGGACTTACTCCAGTGCTCCATGGTGGAACATGCTGCTGGCCTCCCGCTGTTTACTTTTTTTTTTAGATCCCGCTTCCTGTCACGGTGCCACGTCGTGCACCGGAGCGACGTTCACCTCCGTGGAGCTATTTATAAACGCAGGCACGTGCCAGTAATGACCCTCCTCAGCCGTTTTGTTTTTTATAGAAAATACCGTGGGATTAACGTTTTCCTGACCTTCTACACAGTAGTAAATAGTATTTAGTATCTACACTATATGGACTAAAGTATTGGGACAACCCGACGTTACACCTCAATGGCGTTCCACAGCGATGGGGTCGGGGTGTCTGTGCAGGACGGTCCGTGTCCTCCACACCCTGTCGTCATGGTTCTGGCTTCATGTTCTAGAACACAAAAGGTTCTCAATGACGAGGAAGCTTACAGTATAGCGCACTCCTCTGGAATGAACACCCTGCTGCAGTTGATCACATGGTATAGACAAGCGATTTAAATATGTTAATGAGCGTCTTTTTGTCTTTTTTACGCGTTGAAGTCTCGTCCTTCACGTTTATTTAATTAATGCCACGAGGGGTACCGATTCGCCGGTTCCCGACCCTCCTTCAGACCCGGCGGCCTTTTGGAACCAACGGTTTGGCGACCTGCACGGTTTTGGATTGTGAATGTGAGAACATGCAAACTCCACAGAAGATTCGAACACAGTTGCGTAATCACCATGCTGCGACCGGAATGAAAATTCGGGGGGGGGGGGGGAGGTGGCCCCCATGCCCATTCAGGGGACAACATTTTGGGCGCTGGGCAAACACACACACACTATATGGGGCAATCTAGAGCCGCCAATTCACCTTAAATCCTTGGTTTTGGACTGTGGGAGGAAACCCACACGGACACGGGGAGAACATGCAAACCCAGACTGGGAGTCGAACCGCTGAGAGTAAACATGTCGGCCACTCGGCCGCCGTCCCGCTCCTCGCCACAGGTCGCCGTGGCTCCGCCCATAACGTAACGCCGTCACCGTGGAAATAATCCAGGGATTATTATGGGATTATTTACAGAAGCGCTTTGTCTTCTCAGCAGACACGCCGGAAGAAAGAAACCAAGTTGGTTTTCAAAGAGACCACCATGTTTTACTTCACAACCCGCCTTCGTAATTATGGGATGTGCGCCGTGCCGCGGGCCAAATGCTTCCTAAACCACGATGTATTATAGAGCTGTGCTGTCTGTGTGCATGGCCGCCTGCTGGGGTTCCTAGAACTCTCACTGATGGTTCCATACGTACGGGATTGTAAATATAGACCCGGAATCAGGTTTAGGATGGATTTTAAGTGTCCTCGCACCATCACACAGTGGACCGTCCCGTTACACTCGTTCTCAATGACCTTACCTCGTACCAGCTTTTCATGGAACCTTCTGGACCAGACGTTCCAGAACCTTTTTTTGGCCCCCGACTCAAATTGACTCTGTCGCTGGCATCCATTTAAACAACTTTTGTCTGTGAAATAAAGATTTACGTGACAAAACAAATGACAGAATTTGGTTTTTATTCCAAGTTTTAGAACTTTTGGAAATATGGTTCGTAGCAGCACGTGGTTAGCATGTCACTATCTGGTTTACATGTTCTCCCCTTGTTCTTACGGGTTTTCTTCAGGTTTTTCGGTTTCCTCCCACAGACCAAAATCCATGGATTTAAGGTAAACTGGCAGCTGTAAATTGTGGGCTAGCAATCTGAAGGTTGTGGGTTCAAATCCCAGGTTCATTGACTGTACCAATGTGGGTCCTTGAGCAAGACCCCTATCCCTCCTGGGATCTGTATGTAACCGAAACGACCAAATGTAAATGTAATGTCACTTGAAGGTGTGGTATCTTAGCGGTTAGGTTGTTGGACTGTCAATCTGAAGGTTGTGGGTTCAAATCCCAGGTCCTCTGAAGTTAGCAATGTGGGCCCTTAGCCCTTATTGCTCCAGGGATTCTGTATGTAACCGAAATGACCAAATGAAGGTGTGGTAGCTCAGTGGTTAGGGGGTTGGGCTAGCAATCTGAAGGTTGTGGGTTCAAATACCAGCTCCACTAAAGTTACCAATGAGCAAGACCCATAGCCCTCATTGCTCCGGGGGTGCTGTATCAACCCTGTGTTTGGACATCAACCAAGTTGGGATACTTGTAAGTGGTTAGCACGCTCGCCTCTCTGTGGGTCCAGGTTCGAATCCCAATCTGGATGGAGTTTCCGTGTTCGTGTGGGTTTTCGCTGAGTTCTTCCGTTTGCTCCCACAGTCCAAAAACTTGAATTGAAGATAAATTGGCTGCTCTAAATGCCCCCCCACCCCCCATAAAGTTCAAAACTATTTAATCAGTCACTAAATTGTTAATTAATTTAGTTGAAACGGACCGTGTTCTCAAAGTACAATGTTTATTGAAAAAATACAATAGTAAGATAATATGATCAGATCAGAGGTCGTTACAGAAGACTTTCCAACAACACCTGAGAACATATGAAGAACATGACTCGTACATACAAGATTTAATGTAAAAGAACTGCATTTTTTTTTATCATCAGTAATTAAAAATAGTTAATCATATTCAGTTTAATCGCTTGTTAGTATTTTAATGAGGCTTTATCCAAAATAAATGTTATGTTTATATTTCTTTAATTTGCCTGTTTGTCGAAAAATCCACCCACGTTAGAATGTAAATGTCTTCGCATAGTAAGTGTACTCATTTACATTATCGCGCTAATTTTTTTGTTCACAGTAACACAACGACGAATTTCCTCTCACAGTCTATAATCAATTCAAACCCAGCATGTTGTTGAGACTCAGCGTGAGTTTATTTTGCTCGTCATCGGAGTTTACGACGGGATAGTCCCCGTCTGCATCTGGACTTGTTATTTTAAATGTCCCTCCGTTTCCCTTCAATGGACTCGCAGACGCATCGAGGCCTCCCATTGGATCGCCGGCGGAGGGCGAGGAGAGGTCTGTCACGGAACGCGCCGTGAACATCCGTAGTCTTTCTTTGATGTCGATGGCCGTCGTCTCTCCGTTCCCCTCGGGAGTCGTGGGTTTCCACGAGGACTTGATTCGCGGGATGGAAGGGACCGACGCAGAGATATCCGGTGATTCTGTGGGGCTGGTGTTTTTGATCGGCCTGCCCACCACGTCCTCCAGGATGTTATCGATGTCGTTGCTGCTGGGCAAACGGTGTGTTTTGAACATCGGTATCTCCGCGGAAAGGTCATCATCTGCATCGGTGACATCTACGCTCACATCTTTCGCGGTCTTCTTGAAAGGCCATTTGAATTTACTCTTCGGAGCGTTGACACTGACGTCTGGAGCTTCGACGTTAGCCTTGGGTAAGCTTAAATTAGCATCCGTTGCCTCCACCTTCGGGACGGATAAGCTCAGGTCAGGTAGATCTACGTCAGGTGCGTTTCCCTTTGGGCTTCCAAAGTTCAGCCTTTTCAAAGTTGGAAATTTATTTTTGCCTTTACTGGGACTTACATCAACGTCAGGACCACTGAAATTGGCATCAGGAAGATTCAAATTCCCATCTGGAACGTTGGCATCTAAGGTCGGGCTGTTTATTTCAACCTTGGGGCTCTTCGGAGATTTGGACTTTTTAAATGTGAAAAATTTGAATTTCCCAGAAGGAACCTCAACTTCGGGAGTCTTGACGTCGACGTTTGGTGCCTTCACATCGACGTTGGGTGCAGAAAGTTCAGCGTTGGGGAGGTTTACATTGACATTCGGTGTGTTCAGTTCCCCCTCAAGTTTTGGAACCGAGACATCCAGATCAGCATTTCCACCAAGCTTAGGCCCAGAAAGATCAAATTTGGGAACCTTTACATGGGGCATCTTAAAATTTCCATGTGGTGCGTCAATGCTCGCGTCTGGAACATTCAGGTCAACATTTGGGCCGCTCACACTCCCTTTGGGCAGGTTAAGGTCAGGAGCATTTAAATTCGGTCCCCTCAGCTCAGCCCTGGGTAAAGTGAGGTCTGGGGCCTGGAGGTTGGCATCGGCATCAAGATTTGGCCCTTTCAACTTTGGCCCAGAGACCTTTAAATCTGGCAAATTAAAGTTGGGCATCTCAAATTTTCCAAATGCAGATGGTGCATCAAGATCTACATCCGGGCCCTTAATACTCCCTTTGGGCAAGTTTAGGTCTACATCAGGGCCCCTAATACTTCCTTTGGGCAGGTTAAGGTCTACATCTGGAGCAGAGAGATCAAGATCAGGGGCATTTAGGTTCAGATCAGGCCCTTTAAAATCTGCCTTGGGTAGACTGAGGTCTACATCTGGTGTCTGCAGATCTCCCTCAAGTTTTGGACCTTTGACTTTTGGTCCTGAGAAGTTGAGTTTTGGGATTTTAAGATTTGGCTTTTTCAGTTTTCCAGATGGTCCATCAATGTTGGCATCTGGGAGATTAAGGTCTACATTGGGTCCACTAATATTCCCTTTGGGCAAGTTCAAGTCTACATCTGGAGCAGACAGATCAAGATCAGGGGCATTTAGGTTCAGATCGGGTCCTCTGAGCTCGGCTTTAGGTAGACTGAGGTCTACATCTGGAGCCTGGAGGTTGGCATCAGCATTGATTTTCGGACCTTTGACCTTCGGTCCGGAATAATTAAACTTTGGGAAATTAATGTGCGGAAACTTAAATTTCCCGGATGGTGCGTCGATGTTGGCATCTGGAACCTTGAGGTCCACATCCGGTGCCTTGACACTGCCTTTTGGTAAATCCAGGTCTACATTTGGGGCAGACAAATCGAGGTTGGGTGTGTTCAGGTTTACATTGGGTCCTTTGAGCTCCCCCTTTGGAAGATTGATGTCCACGTCCGGGGCATGAAGATCCACATCAGCGTCAACTTTTGGACCTTTGACGCTTGGCCCAGACAAGTTCAATTTTGGCATATTTAAATGTGGCATCTTAAAATTTCCAGATGGTCCATCAACATCCGGGACGTTGAGGTCAAACTTGGGCCCCTTGATGTCACCTTTCGGAAGTTTCAGGTCTAAATCTGGAGCAGAGAATTCAGGTGTTTTTGCCTGGAGGTTCAGTTGGGGGGCGTTTAGCTCGGCCTTGGGCAAATCTAGCTCAGGTGATTTTAGGTCCAGTTTGGGCCCGCTGAGATTGGCCTTTGGAAGGGTCATGTCCATGTTAGGGGTCTGCAGATTCCCATCAACTTTTGGTGTTTTCACTCGTGGTGCAGTGAGACTAAATTTCGGCATCTTAATGTGGGGCTTCTTCAGTTTCCCACTTGGAGGATCAAGGTTTGGAGCCTCCAGGTTGGCCTCGACGTTCGGCACATCAAGGGCAGCCTCCACATTTGGCGCTTTCACTTTCGGACTTGAGGAATTAAATTTGGGCTTTGGGATCTTAAATTTGGGGCTTTTCATGTCCGCATTGAGGTCAACATTTGGAGCGTCTACATTTGCGCTGGGTACTGAGAGATTAACGTTGGGGACGTTTACATCAGGGCTCGACAGATTCAGTCCGGGTGTGGACACGTTAGCATCCACGTCCATGTTTGGCCCTTTGACCTTTGCTTTGGGCTTCTTAAATTTGGGCCAGTTAAATTTAGGTGACCGAGTGTTCATATCCACATTTGGTGCATTCACGTCAACTTTAGGGCCACTGAGATCAGCCTTAGGTAAACTCAGGTCAACATCTGGGGTCTTGATCCCGGAGGCCTTCAAGTTTGGCACAGACAGTCCAGCATCGATATCAGCATTTGAATGACCCCAACGAGGCCACTTCAACTCGCCAGAGGGAGCGTCAACGTCTAGCTCAGGTATCCCTGCGTGAAGGTTGGGGCCTTTTAGCTCGGCATTTGGCAAATTCACATCAACATCTGGAGTCTTTAGTGTCGGCGAGGAGATCGTCCCATCTAGATTGGCACCCGTTAACTTCGGCCCTGACATTCCGATGGTTGGCATCGTAAATTTTCCAGGTTCCGGGGTGGAGCCTTTTAAGCCGATTTGTGGGAAGTTTCCATCGATGGATGGAGCGGCGAGGTCACCCTGGATTCCTGGGAGACTTAGATTTCCGTTGGGTCCATGGAGTTCCGCTGACGGTGCCTGGACATTCGGACCGACGCCCTTCAGAAGCAAATCGTCAAGTCTCTGAAGGATGAATGAAAAAGATCATGAGACCAACATGTATGGATTATTTAATAAAAAAATTGAATGGGTTGTGGAATTAACGTCCCCCTACAGAACCAGTCAAAAGTTTATATACACTCCCTTCTTTGTAGAACTTTGTAGTTTAACAATTATGGACTGTAGTCCATGTTTTCTCGTTTTTGTTTGTGTCCCGTTGGTTCTCGGTCCTCTGTTGGTCAGGAGCATCACAGAACAGGTATCATTTGGGTGGTGGATTGTTTGTCAGTTCTGTGGTGAGGGGTTTTAGTTCCTGCTCTATGGTGGTACTATTGGGGTCTTGACCATTAGAGAACACAAACAGATGGACTACACTCTGTAAAACTACCAAGTCAATCTTTATCTGGAACTGAGAACATGGAGAATAAATGGAGCCAGAAGAAGGTGTGGAGGAACTTTGGACTGATACCGTAGGTGAGATGTAGTGCACTTAAGCAGAATAAGGTCTAAAGTTTGAGGTAGTTTGCAGTTAATACTCTTTATAGAGGCTCCTTATCCAGCACCTCCTTAAAGAGCTTTTTAAAAACACCTGAGCACCTAATTAACCAATCAGCCAATCACGTGGCAGCAGTGCACCTTCTGAACTCATGGTGCTAAGCTCATGTTCACACCAGACATCTGAATGAGGAAGAAAACTTGTGATTTGGAACGGTTACTGATAATGGTGATTCCTGTGAAGTTCAAGGTAAGTGTCTCGTGATAAACCTTGGGTCGTGGTTTTCATACTTGGAAGTCTATGGAATGTGTGGTGGTTCTGGAGTATGGACACACCCCAAATGAGACCCTGGTTCCTCTGTAGCATTTTTGGTTCCCCATTGGAACTGTAGACCCGTTATCCTGTTGTAGGTGGATCCTACAGCTTCTGGTCCTCTGAAAAAGACTTCTGGAGTGGGTTTCGTTGCTCACGTTCATCCACAACTGTTTTGGCTCACGGTCTGTGATGGTTCTGGGATTCTAAAGTCATGTGCCAACCAGGTGCATTGTCACAAAGCAGCTTTACGGCGTCTGTCAGGAGTTTAAACCCCCAAAGTGCAAGCTGAAGCGAGAGTGGCAAGGAAAAAAATCCCTGAACTATTGTTTTTTTAGGAAGAAACCTTGTGAGGACCAAGGCTCAGTGGGGGACCCGTCCTCCGTAAGCGGTCGTGCACCACCAACTGTGCAGGACAGCCAGGTACAGAGTGTTTAGAGATCAGGTGTCCGTATTTATGTCACCTCTCCATGCCCATCCAGGGTAAAACGTTTCAGGCACTGGGCAGATACACCCAGGATGGGCGCCAATCCATCGCTGGACTTCCTTGATACACACACACACACACACACTGTATAGGGGCAATTTAGAGCCACCAATTCACTTTGAATCTGAATCTCCAGCACTGAAAGGAAGCTTTGGAAAACCATAAACTTTGGGCAGTCAGAAGCAGAGAGATCATGGTTGGGGGCATTTAGGTTCTGATCAGGTCCTCTGAGCTCAGCTTTTGGTAGACTGAGGTCTAGAGCTGAGGCCTGGAGGTTGGCATCAGCATCAAGTTTTGGACCTTTGAACTTTGGCCCAGAGGCCTTTAATTTTGGCAAATTAAAGTTGGGCATCTTGAACTTTCCAGGTGCATCAAGGTTGGCATCTGGAAAATTGAGGTCTACATTGGGTCCACCAATATTCCCTTTTGGGCAAGTTTAGGTCTACATCTGGAGCAGAGAGGTCAAGATCAGGGGCATTTTGGTTTAGATTGGGTGGTTGGATTTAAAGTTACTCCATACCCGTCCAGGAGAAAACATTTCTGGCGCTGGGCAGATACACCCAGGATGGGGCGTCCCGACTGTTCCCCATAAATTATTCACCGGAATGCCGTGATGAGGGGGTTTGTCCCAGCAGTTTGGTTCTTTATTACAGATCCCTGAATAGTAAGGATAAGTTCTCACCACTGTGGCATTCGCACCACCTTCAGCCTTCAGTTCTACATTCTTGTCATACTTGTGTATGAACTGGAGAACCTTCAGCTTGTCTTCTGTCTTCAGGTGGTCCAGGTGAACCGTCGCAGCGAGGATCTGATTATCTGAACAAAGTAGGTGAAGCGTTGGGTAAGTGTTTATCTCACACACACACACACACACTAATGTAGACCCCATTCAGCTGAAGGTACCCCCCCCCACACGGCGTCAGGATGCGGATTCGGGGTTCTGATTCTTACCCTCCAACAGACGCACTGCGGGTTCTTTCAGTCCGATGTTGGCCGCGAGGCCTGAGGCTTTTATTTCCCCGTTCTGAAAAACAAAACAGGATCTTAGTTTTCGGGGGAAAATTATTCTCAAGGCGACGCAACGAAGTCAAGACTCACCATCATCGCCGTGTCGCTCGCGGATCACTGCGGCATATCAGATCAGACCCGTCCGAGGTGTCTGTCCAAAATAAAAACACATTAATCATCACTTTGGGTTCCTTCTGTTCTAAAATCAATGCATTTTACAACTGTAGGCTGTGGGAACAGTTTGGGGAAGGCCCGTATTTGTAGCAAAACGTGCATTAAGTGCAAACTGGTTGCTTGTCCGGGCGGCACGGTGGCTTAGTGGTTAGCATGTTCGCATCTTAACGCTGGGGGTTTCCGGTTCGAATCCCGATCTGGGTGGAGTTTTCATGTCCTCCACGTGGCTTTTTTCGGGTTTCTTCCCACAGTCCAAAAACATGGATTCAAGGTAAATTAAATGCTCTAAATTGCCCCGTATAGTGTATGGGGATGTGTGAGCGAGTGTGTGCCCACCAATGGATTGGCGCCCCGTCATGGGTGTATCTGCCCAGCTAAATCTGAGCCATGCAGACGGCGGTGACCTCTGACCCAAGGAAGGAATGAAGGGGGTCGGGGTTCCACTACATGCCATCCAGCTGCACATCATATGGATACGTGTTGTACTCGTTGTGGAAACGTTTACCGATAAGAACCTAATGAGAACCTCCTAATGATTGTTAGTTTAAGGAACCGAGCTCGTTGCGGTTCTTCAGGTTCCGTGACTGAATAGTTGGCATGCTTTCCGCCGTGTGACCTGAATCATCAGCAATGCGGCGCGGCCGGTTTACGGAGGAGGAATGCTGCTCAACACACAATCTCACAGAGACGTCGTTCCTTCCCAGATTCCTCACCACGAGGAAGAAACTGGGTTCTGAACCCGGGTTACTACGACAACGGTGTTACTATGGTTTCCCGAAAATGAAAATCACAGAATGCGGAATAGGTTCTCTGTTCCGAAGTAGAACAGGATGCAGATGACAGATCTCCAGCTGTCTGTAGTCACCTACACTATGAGGTCAAAAGTATTGGGACACTTTCACACAACACTGCGCCTAAAGTCAGATGCACCTCCATTGCCACCTTTGGTCAGACTTTGGGGCGGGTCTGAGGAAAGTCCCGCCCATTTAGCCAGTGGATCGTCTGTGAGGTCGGGCACTGATGAGCGCTCTTTTCCACCGGGGGTTAGAGTACTGCCTTGTATGAAGTATGCAATGTGTAGTGTACTACTGTACTGCATACTTTACAGTATGCAGTGAGCAGCACACTAATTTACTGCATACTTCCCCATATGTTTGCAATTTGCATTGTGTAGTATGCTACTATACTGCATACTTCCTCATATAAAGTGTGTAGTGTACTACTTTCCAGTATGCAGTGTGCAATGTGTAGCACACTAATATAATGCATACATCCCCATATGTTTGCAATTTGCATGTGTAGTGTACTACTATACTGCATACTTTCTCATATAAAGTGGGTAGTGTACTACTTTCATGCATACTTTCCAGTATGCAGTGTGCAATGTGTAGTGTACTACAGTACTGCATACTGCCCAGTATGAAGTATGCAGTATGCAATGTGTAGCACACTCCTATACTGCATACTTTCCTATATAAAATGTGTAGCATACTACTATACTGCATACTAAAAATGTGTAGTGTACTACTATACTGCATACTTACCTATTTAAAATGTGTAGTGTACTACTATACTGCATACTTACCTATTTAAAATGTGTAGTGTACTACTATACTGCATACTTACC
>JAOUQT010000002.1:18174685-18188925 GCA_025769995.1 Xyliphius kryptos | reverse complement strand
GTATTCTGAGTTGGCTTTGGACCTGGTGATCTAGTTTGCAGTCCGGTGCTTGATTGAAAGGGAGGTTTGACAGATTTCACAAGGTAGCAAGACTCCTCTTCCTAACAAAAAGGAGTGTGTTAACCTGGTATGTCCAATACGACATCTAGTGTAAAGAACCTGATTCCATCTGCTTTCAAAAGTCCTGGTCGTTCTGCTACATATACTGGGGTTGATCTCAATAAATCGAAAATCATTGATGCTTCTCAGCGATCAGAGGTCACTTTAAAACCTGGACTAGATCAGGTCATGAAAAACTAGAGTAACATGGAAGGACCATGAGGGACCCTTAACTCTGCTCTCTATTGGTCAGACATTAGGGTGGTGGACGGTTCTTGGGACTCTGGTCACACAGGGGTCCTTAAACATCTCAGTGTTACTGCTGGTCTTAAAACCACCCACTAACCCATCATGTCCACCAGAAACCCGAATGCAGACTCTTAAAAAAATAAAAAGTCAAGAATGACAAAATGAAAAGGACATGATTTTACATCATCGATGTGGGCGTGTCTAATAAAGTGCACAGGGTCAGGACACATCATTTAAAAAAGAAAAAGTGTCCCCGGCTAGGTAAACTGTACTAATGCAGAACAGAGTGGACTAAAAGTATGTAGATAAAACAATGGTTTTCTTTCTGAAAAAAAAAAAAAAAAAAAAAAAAAAACCGTCATGCTGGATGCTACATGCACAGTGTGAAGTTTTCTTTTTAATTTCATTATTTCTTCTGTTGTATTTTTTAATATATTTCAATATTGTTGCCGCTGGGCTCACTGAGTGCTACCGAACACCGTTTTGTTTTTTGACTACAATAATAATTTACTGGTTGTGTGCTCTGGAAACTTACAGGTTGTAGATCTTATAATGGTTTCTGTGTTTGGAATCCAAAAACCTACGGAAAAGAGGATAAAAAAAAAAGGCATTTAAGGGTTTTCATATAGAAATGTAGAATAAACACGGTCACCAATGGAATCACAGCTTTAAACTCCAATACGATCCACTAAAATGGTGATAACAGGAACATTAATTCAGCCTGTAATGTTACTGACCCACGTTACAGGAACATACCAGAAACCTTCTGACCCAATCCGCAAACTTCCAACCCAACATTAACAGAAGTGTGAAGTCATAGTTTCTAAAAGACTTTATTTTTTTCCCTCCCCGACATTTGGTTTTTCATGGTAACAGACGCGTTTAGGTTCAACTTACCGCACAACGTCGTCTATGTTGTTACGGTAAACTCCCTCCAGTCGTTCTGCTGGGAAACCCATAGCGATGATGTTGGGATAGATATCTGATCACAGACATGTCAAGGAATCACTTAAACCCCATTTGACCAGCGGAACATTTCACCACCAGGAAGATCGAGGTCCCCACAGCCGTACGCAACACAATTCATAGCTAAATAATTAGCTTTATACATACTGCTTTCTGCTTCGTGACATACGTCTGGAATGCAAATCCACTAAACCGAGCTAAAACAAACATTGCAGATAAACATAATGTCATTAGTGTTGTATTAAATCATAGTCAAATTCTGAGGCTAAATCTGTCACTGGGTAAGAAGTGCACTTTACACCATCATTCGACTCCATGAGCAGGGTGCATGTGCAGCGCTTTGAAAAACGTGCATGATCAACTTGGGAATACATCCTGAATGATCAACAAAATTCAAGTTTCATTGGTCTTAACACTGGCGTGGTGACGTGTTTGTTGGGCGGCGCTGTTGCCACAAAGCAAGAACTCCCTGGGTTGGATTAACAGACAAGATCCTTTCTGTAGACGTTAAAATTGTCTCCAAAACTTGGAGCTCCCTCTATTGCCTCATAGGCCACACCCCTTTATTCTAAATCCCTTCCTGCCAGTCATTTTGGACCTTCTCATCGGGGACATGTGCACCTAGGATGCCGTACCTACAGAAGGAGGAGCAATAGGTGAAAGATTGACTGTAGCTTTGGATGGGTGCCTGCCTCGCGAGAGACTTGCAACCTCTTCTAGCAGCTTTTCTCCCAATTAGAACAGAAACTAAAACTCTGCATCCTCTGGGACACTGATCAAGCAGACTGGCTCAAATGAACACTGCGGAGGTGCAGCATCCGCATGGCGTCATTCAGATCAACGCAATCATGTCGGATGTAGTCATCCGCCTCGACGCCGCAAAGCGTACGGTATTAAACGAAACGCCATCACAGCAATCCTAAAACTTTCTAAGTGCAACGGTTAACCCGTCATTTGGTGGTCAACAGACAGCTGGAGTTCAGTTTACTTCCCTAATTTTCTTCATTTTTTTAAAACGGCCACAACAGCCAGGTGTTTCAGCAAAAACTGCTCCCGCACTACTTTAACTCCTCACTGCGTTTTAAAAAGAACCCCCTGCATTTTATCCGCTCAAACTTTAAAAAGACGTACGGCGGCGAACTGGGAGCAGATTCGGAACAGAAACCTTTAAACTTTTGTCTCGTTAGACAGCTGTGCGTTCGGAGGATACGACTACAATGACGAAGCTAGATTTTTTTCAACGTGGAGATGCAAATTTAAACACTACAGATCTCTTTTATTACTCTGCAGCCTTTAAGTACTAACTGCTCATGTACTGTGCACTTCATTAAGGCTACTTATTTTATTCAGGAGCACAACATTGCGGTCATGTGACAGGAAAGGTTGGTTACAAGTCATACGCTCACAGAGGCAATACAGTATCTCCAATTAATCTATCGGCACGTTTTTGGAATGTGTGAGGAAACCGGAGACGTCTGCATTTTTTCGGTTTGGTTTAGTTTAGTTTTATTTACACAATGGTTAACCTGGGGTTCAATTCGTGGCAGGATGCAATGGTCCTTGACAGGGAGATTCAGATATGTGGTTTTCAGTCCTGTGTCTACGACCCCCCCCCCCCCCCCACCCCAACACCCAAATATTTTTCAGTGATTTCAGTATGTGGAGCGAATCTCAGGTGTGTTCAATTAGTAAATGTGTAATAGATGACGTCATGTTGCAGCCGGCTGTTTGGGATCAGAGCGCTGGGTCAGGCATGATGCAACAGGATACCACTTGAATTACGCAACCTAGTGGATCCATTTCGAACCCTCAACCCCTGAGCTACCGTGTATATAAACATTTAACAAAAATTCAACCTCAACTAAAAATCTGTTAATGCGGCAGGAGTCTTGAGAGCCGTTCAAAACAAGCAGCTTCAGAGGACGCCATACAAGTCTCGCTGAAAAATCGAAATCATCATCCAACAGTTTTTAGCTTTGAATCTCCGTTTGGAGTTTTAAGGGGAAGCACTTTCTGGACTGGGCGGCACCGTGGCTCGGCAAACGTGCTAACCACTACTCAGCACTGGGGATTCCCGGTTTGAATTCTGATCTGGGTGGAGTTTCCATGTCCTCCCTGTGTCCATGTGGGTTTTTTCCCGGTTCCCTCCCAAAGTCCAAAAACATGGATTGAATACTTGTATAGTGTGTGTGGATGTGAGCGAGTATGTGCCCAGGGATGAATTGGCACCCTGTCCTGGGTGTGTCTGCCCAGCACCCAAGGTGTTCTCCCCTGAATGGGCATGGGGAACCCAACCCTGAACCTAGAAGATAATGGATAGATGGACTTTCTGGACTCATTATGGGTTTTGGGCAAAGTTTTGGATACGTCGCAAACTTTGCACTAGAGTTTTGAGTCAGGACGAAAATTTTGCACTACTTTTTGGACTCCTTACAGGTTTTGGGGGACGACTACAAACAATTTGGACGACTTTTTTTTATTAAATTTTTTTTTACTGTTAAGTTTTGATATATTTGTTTCTTAATGCTTTCTAATATCTATGCTGTGGCACTAAGATTTCTCTGAAATGTGAAGCGCACTATAATTAAATTGTATTATTATTACTACTACTACTACTACTTGGGAATGTATTCATTTTTTAAACATGTTTTTAACTCCTGGGTTTTTGACATTAGAGGTTTGAAGCCTCATTTTGAACTAGTTACAGGTGTGAAGCCACATTCGACTTGATTACAGATTCTGAATTCATATCCGGTTCATTTGCAGAGGCAGTAAAGCTCTTTAATAAGAACTTGAGGAATATCTTTCACATACACATTGTGGGTTTTGGTCTGCGTCTTTATTTTGGACCGCATCGAGATCCATTTTTTGGTCATATGAGGGGCTTGGAACAAACGTCGGTATGTGAACGAACACCAAACAATGGTTTACAATTTTTAACGATACTCCAACATCAACATTCAGAGACAAGAATGTCATCCAGCACACCGCACCTCATTAACAGATGGTCGAGGTCTGACTGGAAGTCCGAGTTCTAATCAGACCAGGTTTCTTAGACGTGTAAAGCTGAAAACGGTTTAAATTTTGAATCTTTTTTTTTTTTTTTTTTTTTGCGCTCCACTTTGGCACACTTCATCTATTTTTAGAGTTTTTTTTTATGCTCGCTTTTGCAAATATAACAAGACATATAAAAAGCCTACAGTTTTAGACCTCAAAACCCCCCTTTTTTTTTCTTATTTTAAAGCTGCAAGCTTCATTTAAAGCTCTAATTTTGGATGTGCAGGTTACATTTTGAGTCCAGCGCATGCAAACAAGGCAAATGTACAAATCAGTGTAGTATTTTGGACTCCTTGAGGAATCCAGGGCCATTTTTGAGTTGCAGCTTTAAGTTTTGTCCACCTTGGTCCTACTTTAAGATCTTCCATGGTGGTTAAAATCAAACTCACTATTGGTCTAGAAAGAACAAAAAATATTATTTTGCATTTAAAAAGTTTTTTTTAACTAAAAACACGTTCTACATCAAAGGCGAACACACAATGAGGCAGGAAAGGATACATGTGAGGTCCAGGTCGAATCCATCTTCTTGGTATCGCCTCTTATTTCCACTCACAATCTCTTTAATGATGGCAGCCATTGCAGTTCCAGGCTTTGTTCAGAATGCTACTGTGTATAGGCTAAAAAATAAGTCCGTGTGTAGCGTCTAGTGTAGGATTAAACAGATATAGCTCTATTTACATGCCGGGATGGCGTTGCGCCTCTCGAGGGAGAACGGTCCACTGAGGAGGGCCGTGGTCGTCGGCAGATCTCACAAAGCCGTGAGGCAGCAGATACAAGTTCACTGAAGCAACCCTGGATGCTTCACTAATCGTATTCCAGGGATGATGCTCCAAACTTCTGAATCTTTGTATGCGAGACGTAAATGAATCTGTACAGAACTTAAATATCACTGTGAGGTCCAAATTTGCCAACAGCCTCTGACTGTGACAATCTGCCGTTCTTCAACAGAATGCTCTACTGCACCATTTTCGGCACGGAAGCTCGTCATACAGGTCCTGAACACTTTTTGGTTTGGACGAGGCTTTGAAAAATCTGTGAGCAAAATCAAGACTCAAGTCCTGAAACACCAAATGTGCATTACCATGCCCGCTTCGAACTGAAGCAGGATTTAGATGCCTATAGACTTTAAATGGCTGCTTCAAAAGTCCTTTATATACTTACAACATGCCCAAAAATCTTCAGAGAGGCTGGATTTTACAGTCAAGGCTCAATTACGCGCTCACCAGACAAGTGATGTTGGTGAATTCGGTAGGTTTAGGCTCTATAATGGCATTTTTGGTTAATTATATGTGTAATAAAGCTGAAGCTAATGAACTGGCTCGGTACAGACAGCTTTAGATATAAAGATGGAATCATTCAAAGGTTTAAGCATCCAAGAGGCTTTCATTTAAGGAAGTCCAGACTGCGCTGGAGCAAAGTATGAATCTAATTTTCAGGGAGTAGACATCAAAATAGGTTGTTTGTATTTATTTGGTGGATTACATGGGGGTTTTTGTGTCTTCAAACAAGAAATTCCCTTCAGCTGACAGAATGTGGGTCATTCAGGAACTGGAATAAAGGAATTTAAGAAAGCATGGTGCTAAGTAATTCAGGTCAAGTTTCAATTCTGGGAGAAATGGATCTAAATAGCAGGTTGCAGAAATAAACTCCAGATTGAGCCTTGGATGCTGAACCCAAGCAGCTATGCAGCTTCAGTTAGCTGGTTGCGAATGCAAAATCTGGATTATTAGGTTTAGCTGGGGGGGGGGGTGTCCTAAAGAGAAGCAACGTGTCTTAAGATATGCACCATGATGCAGATGTAAAAGCAGGATTATTTCGGATTAGAAATGCCTCTTGAACGTTTTAGATGAGACTCAAATCTGGGACGCCACTTCTCCAGCCAGGTCTGCAGCTCTGGAGGGGCGATAGAAAGGCTGAACCCTTCAGCCGGGGCAGCGAGTCTTTCGGCCCCAGTGATCAGAAGCCAAAACTCGGGTTTGCGGAAGCTGGATTATTCAGGTTCGAGAGGCTTTAATTGAAGTCCTGGCGCTTGAAGGGCCCTTACGGAGCACCGATAGCAGGCCTAACCAGCATAGCAAGCTTGTGTGCGTGTGTTGAGCTTCATAAATGAGTCCTAAAGCTGATCAGAATGGTCGTCGGTGACAAAATAAAAGCCGAAATCCTGAGTGTCCCGATCCTCCAGGAGAGAAAGGGGCTCTCCGATCCTCCAGGAGCCCAAACACAGAGCATCAGATCCGCCGTGATTTACCTCAGAACCGAGCACAAAACCCTCTCCATCGTCTCTATCGGGCGAAAACCATGCACCAAACCTTCTTCTGCATCGACCGAAATCGCCGCTGATTCACTCTGACGGTGCCATTCCTCCCGCTGGGTCCCGCTTTGAAAACCTAAAGCCGACCTACAGAGCCATCAGCGGCTGCTCGGAAGGTCGAGCTGATTTCCGACAAAAAAAACGAGTAAAAACCAAACCGCTGACGGTCTCCGCCTGAAGTCCGAACTCAAGAAGAGCCTTCTGATGGTAGATAAAACGACGGATGAAGGAAACGTCGACGGGAATCGGGTCTTTTATCCCCCTTCCTCTCGCCGAGTCTTCGTACGTCTCTACACCTGAACTCTCGCTCGCTCTCTCTCAAACTTCCATCATGGCTTCCAGCGGAGGAAAAAAGAAGCTAGATCTGGCCTATTTAACACAGTATCCCTGCGCGCGACAGAAAGTAGTTCTCCGCAGCCGGCCTCGATTCGCTCGTCGGAAGCCGATCGGCCATCAAGTACGGTCTCGGTGCAAGAGAATTACGAGCTGTACGATTTTAGCCACGCGAGAACGACGAGAGGAGCGACAGAAAAAGACGTCGTACGGTCGCGCGCGTCGGAAGAACACCAGTTTCGACAGTGCGTCGACTGTCAGGCGGTCACGTGACCCGCGGGCCGTAGGAAGTTTCCGATAGCGCGCCACATTCTGTGCGGTTGTGCAGTGTAGACTAGTTATCGATTAGTCGACTAGTCTAAACGATTCGTATGCTTCCCGAAGATAAAGAACTGACCACCTTATGTAGGTTCATTTTATTGCAAACTGACCACCTTATGTAGGTTCATTTTATTGCAAATTATCAGCAAATTGTGCAAAACTTTACTCTGTAGCAATGTAACCAAACAAAAAAGAGGGCTTATTTAAACAGTATGCAACCTGCAAAGAAATCCACCTTTCTAATAAACCTTTTATCAATTGGAAAAGACATAGTTGTGTTGTTAAGGAACCAGCCTTGCAACCTGAAGAGCCCTTAAGCAAGGCACCTAACCCCAATTGCATCCCAAGTGCCCTATACAAGGCTGCCCACCACTCCGGGCACATGTGCCCACTTCACTGATTGTGTGATTGTGTTCCAATGCACAGATGGTTTAAATGTGGAGGACAAATTCCTCTGTGTGCAAAGCCATTCACCTCTTCGCGCTGGGGATCCAGGTTCAAATGCCAGTCTGGGTGGAGTTTCCATGGTCCCTCCTCTCTCCCCTCCGGGTTAACGAAAGACGTGTTGTCAGTCAGTTGTGCTGTGTACAACTAATTTATCCATTAGCTGACTAGTCTAAACGATTCATATTCTCTCGAAGAAAAACTACTGATGATCTCAGGTAGGCTCATCTCATTTTGACAACAAATTGCAAAACTTTACTCTCCATCATAGTAAGCAAACAAAAAAAAAAGAGGGATTATTCAAACAGCCATGTAACTTGCAAAGAAATCCACATTTTGATTGAACCGTTTATCAACTGGGACAGTCATAGGTTTGTGGTCACGGAACCAGCCTTGCTACCTGAAGGTCCCACCAAGTACTATGGCTGAAGGGCCCTTGAGCAAGGCACCTAACCCTCTACAGGTCTGCCCACCGCTCCAGGCATGTGGGCTCACTCCACTGCACGGATGGGTTAAATGCTGAGTACAAATTACTCTGTGTGTAAGTACAGTTGGCAAAATGGAGAATAAAAAAAGTTCTTCATATTGGGTAGCACGGTGGCTTAGTGATTAGCACGTTCGGCTCTCAATAATAAACATATAAAAACACCAATGCATCGATGTTGATGTAGTTTAACTATCCACATCGTTAACTATGTTAACCAATCCCCGCAGCTCTTCTTTGCCCTTCTGCTATTAAACTATCAGAATCACTATTATTAAGCTTATTTGTAGGAGTTTTAATGTTAACTCTGATGTCTAAAACTCACATTAACAGAATTTCCAACTACATATTACACACATTGGTTCCTAACTGCACAGGTTCCCCAAAAGGACTTTCCGTTGTGCTTTAATATGCCCCATAAAATGCAGGGACCACCGTTAGGGTGAATTAAATACTACACACTTCTGAGATATAATCCCACAATATCTCCCTGATGTCTTTTTAATGATTTGACGTGGATCCAGCCCTATAATTATACCTTAATAACTAGTCTCTGAACTAGCTTTGTTGTGAATGCACGAATGCAGACGTCTTTCAGGAGGGGTTAACAATCAAGACATCATTCAGCAGAACAATTTCAAACCGTGGAGTCAATCCTTCATGTGGTTTGGAAGGAAAGTAAACATTCTATCATTGTTCCTGTTAGCTTTAACATTATAATCCAAGAATATTTCACTGATTACATCGGTCCTTTAAATATATATACACACTATATCGCCGAAAGTATTTGCTCACCCATCCAAATAATCAGAATCAGGTGTTCCAATCACTTCTATTACCACAGGTGTATAAAATCACGCAGCTAGGGATGCAGATTGTTTTTCCAAAAACTTTGGAAAGAACGGCTCGATCTCAGGAGGTTAGTGAACTCCAGTGTGGAATTGTAATAGATTGTCACCTGTGCAACAAATCCAGTCATGAAATTTATTCGCACCTAAATGTTCCACAGTCAACTGTCAGCTGGATTATAAGAAAATGGAAGTGTTTGGGAACGACAGCAACTCAGCCACCAAGTGGTAGGCCACGTAAACTGACAGAGCGGGGTCAGCGGATGCCGATGGGCATAGTGCGAAAAGGTCACCAACTTCCTGTAAAGTCAATCACTACAGAACTCCAAACTTCATGTGGCCTTTAGATTAGCTCAAGAACAGTGTGCAGAGGGCTTTATGGAATGGGTTTCCATGGTCCAGCAGCTGCATCCAAGCCACACATCACCAAGTGCAATGCAAAGCGTCGGATGCATATGTGTGAAGCACGCCCCCACTGGACTGTAGAGCAGTGGAGACGCATTCTCTGGAGTGACAAATGTTCTTCTCCATCTGGCAATCTGATGGGCGAGTCTGGGTTTGGCGGCTGCCAGGAGAACGGTACTTGTGTCTGACTGCATTGTGCCAAGTGTAAAGTTTGGCGGAGAAGATATTTTGGTGTGGGGTTGTTTTTCAGGAGCTGGGCTTGGCCCCGCAGTTCCAGTGAAAGGAACTCTGAATCCTTCTGCACACCAAGACATTTTGGACAGTTCCATGCCCCCAACTTTGTGCGACTTTGTGGGGCTTACCCAAAATTCCCATGAACCCATTCCTAAACCTTGTGGACGGCCTTCCCAGAAGAGCCAAAGCTGTCCTAGCTGCAAAGGGTGGACCCAAGTCATTTTGGGGTGTTACTTAAGCTTATATATGAGTCAACGCAGGTGAGCGAATACCTTTGGCAATATATATCAGCGCAGTTTCATTAGTATTCTTTAATAATATTAAAACAATTCATCTGCACATCAACCTCCCAGTATTTCATCAAATGTCTTACGCTTTGTCAAACTACACGTTGAACATAAAATATCCCTTCTTGTGTATTTTGCTTATGTATCAAATTGATTTTGGATTTCAGTTCTCTCCTAAACCATTTCCTTTCGTATGACTTAGCAAATTTGCTTTGCATATTTTTACCGACTGCTGTATGAAATCTGTTTTGCATGCACAGAGTGTTTTTTAGTCCAAGCTAGACCTCTATTAGAATCAGTCACTGACCACTGAATGAGTTTCATTGATGAGCTGGTGCTCAGCTTTCACGAAGCTCATCAAAAGGATGGGTTCTTACACTAGTAACGCCTTTAAAACCGATCCATATGAAGACAGGAAAAGAAAGAGCTGCACTGAAGGCTCAGTAAACCGGCAGGTGGCAGTAAAATATTACAGCTCAATGATAAAAATCAGACATTTAAAAGATGACGTCATTGCTAAGAAATCTTTTTGTTGTGAAGATGGAAGCTTTTGACTCCCATCAACCTGCAATCTGATATAAAATACACGGGGATTCAATATGCCTTATTCATTATTGCAGCAGTTAGCATTAATTGTGTGAATCCTGCATACTGAAATACACAGACTAACAATAATAATAGAAATACTAATTGTATTAGAAAGAAATCACACAGCATATCAAATATACATTGTTGATAACATTAGATGTTATTGGTAAAATAACATGCATTATTTTCATATTCATCATCACACATGGGACACATTATGAATGTTAATTATAATTCTTATTACTGTAATTGCATAATGGTATAGCAAGTTATCATTTTGTTCATTTTAGGGCTATCTGTTGCTTTATATGAGGAACTATTGGGTTTCAGAAGCAAATCAATTGTTGCATCAGACCTGTGGGAGTGGGTTCAGTGCACAGTGTGATCGGCTGTTCTTCATCCTGCTAACCATCTACTGTCATATCTGTGTTTGTGGGTGTGTTCAACAAGAACCATTCCAGTAACAGTTCATTAATGTCATTAAATACTCAAAGATATTTTGTATAATATGAGTATGTGTGTTCATCTTTTTTTTTCTTTCTTACAAGGCTTTCACCTTGTAGTTTAATTCAAATGATCCCAGTGCTCTCTATTGTTGAGGAATATTCTACAAATGTCTTATGTATTATGAGTCCAGTACATTAGAGTTTGAGTTGAATCCCATGTGTAACAGATATGAGCGGAATGACATCACAGTTCAGTTCATTCTGTCATCATGTGATTGTGAATCAGTTGCCAATCTTACAGACAGTCTCCTGGTCACATCCCTGCAGCAGCTGCTCATACAAGTTCCGCATGTCTTGGTACAAAGGAGAAAGGTCTTTAAGACCTGGAAGGGCCAAAGGTCGCTCGTTGAGCCGTAACTGCATGCGGATACCGTCAGGACACTCGTACAGTACCACAAGGAGGTTGGCGGCATACGGCACGATGTGGCCGCTGCGGAAGAAGCGTTCAAACTGAGAGGAGAAAGCAGAGGCGACAAGGGGACGCTCATCTTTGAACAGGTTGAGCAACGTGATGAGAGGGAGCAATGTCTCAGCGTGGCCCACCTGCACCATCACCACCTCTGATAACGCCTTTCCAGCGCTGAGAGACACACAGAAGGAAAAAGGGTGAAAAACACAGACGGATTGTAGGTTCTTAATCTGTGTTAAAATATAGAACAGATCTTTGGAACCTGATCTGGCTGGCTGCAGTGTCGAGGCGTTTGAACAGATCGTGGAAGAGGACACAACTCGCCTTGCTGTTAATATCATGTCCAAATCCTCGTTTCCAATACTGCTTTAAATCACCGGCGTACTCCATCACCTGTGCATCATCAGCATCAGCATCATCATCCTCATCTGCATTGTCATCATCATATCATCATCATCATCATCTGCATTATCATCATCAATATCATCTGCATTATCATCATCAATATCATCATCATCATCATTATCATCTGCATCAGCATAATCATCATCTGCAGCGTCATCATCATCATCTGCATCATCTGCATCATCATCGTTATTATTATCACTATCAGCAGTTTCATCAACATCTGCATCATCATCATCTGCATCATCATTATCATTATCTTCAGCATCAACATCTGCATGATCGTTATCATCAACATCTGCATCATCATCATCTGCATCATCATTATCATCTGCATAATCTGCATCATCATCATCATCATCTGCATCATCATCATCATCATCATCATTATCTTCAGCATCAACATCTGCATCATCGTTATCATCATCGACATCTGCATTATCATCATCATCATCATTATTATCATCATCATTGTTATCATCAACATCTGCCTTATCATCATTATAATCTTCATCATTATCATCATCAGAATTATCAACATCTACATCATCATCATCATCATCTGCATCATCATCGTTATTATTATCATTATCAGCAGTATCATTAACATCTGCATCATCATCATCATCATCATCTTTATTATCATCTGCATAATCTGCAGCATCATCATCATCATCAACATCTGCATCATCATCATCATCTGCCTCATCATCATTATCATCTTCATCATTATCAGCATTATCAACATCTACATCATCATCATCATCATTATCATCAGCATAATTTTCATCATTATCATCATCAACATCTGCCACATCCTCATCATCATTATCTGCCTCATCATCATCATAATTATTACTATTACATCATCACCACTGCTTTCATTATCTTCACCACCCCCATCTCCAATTAAAATGAAGTCTATTAAATTGCTCATTCTTAATTTATTTTCATTTTTAAAACAATGATAAAATAAAGTTTTTGTGTTACAAAGCTGAGGGTTAAGTTTAACGCCCTATAAAAATGTACATTTTAATGCTTTTAATCCTATTCTATTTAATATCCGTGAGCCTTATTTAGTTGCAGGCTGAATAAAATCAGAATGAGGGTTTAAGGAGGTTAATTGCATTTCTGAGAATTCACCTCTATTTGCATTCGAAATGTCACTTTATCAACTGAGCATGTTTCATACTTTCCTTCTGGTGGCTTAAAACAGTTAAGCCTCCGAGAACTGGGTCATGCTCGATGCATTATTGGGGTAAACTGAGCATCACATTTGCAAATGATATGTAAATACGGAGCACACACCTGACCCATCACACGCACACACACACACACACACACACACACAAAAGCTTCTTTTCCCTTTACTGTGGTGACAGATGTGTTTCGTAAATCTGCATAAGGCATGTTGAGGAACGAAGAATACGGCGTGTGAACACCGGCCGAAATAAATGAATGAAACTATGTAACACTCTTGATTCTACACGTACCTGCCCATCTGCATCATCGAATAAGCGACACCAGGGTGAGTTCAGATTGAGAATAGTGAATTCATACGCACAGAGATAAAACGCTGCCTCCACCGAGTCTGCAGCAGAGAGAAAAAACATCTTTAGTTGTTACAAAGTTCAGACTGAAAACTGACTGAAATTCAATTGTTTCTTTATGTACATTGTTGTATATCTAAAATCACAGAGCAGGTTTTATTTAATTGGTGGATGAATTGCTGTAATAATTCTGAGCGACATTTTCATTGTGGGGTGTTAGAGTGTGTTGCTCTGGTTTAACAGTGCTGCTGGAGTTGAATTATATCCATCCATCCATCATCACTCCCTCTCTACCGCCCTCCATCCATCCATATATCTATCCATCCCTACATTATTCCATCCCTCTCTCCATCCCTCCATCTATTCTTTCATCCCTCCATCCCTCATCCATCCCTCCATCTATTCTTTCATCCCTCCATCCATCCCTCATCCATCCCTCCATCTATTCTTCCATCCATTCATCCCTCCATCCATCCCTCATCCATCCATCCATCCATCCATCCATCCCTACATTATTCCATCCCTCTCTCCAACCCCCCCATCTATTCTTCCATCCATCCATTCCTCCATCCCTCCATCCATCCATCCATCCATCCATCCATCTATTCTTTCATCCCTCCATCCCTCCATCTATTCTTTCATCCCTCCATCCCTTCATCTATTCTTTCATCCCTCCATCCCTCCATCTATTCTTTCATCCCTCCATCCCTCCATCCATCCCTCATCCATCCCTCCATCTATTCT
>JAOUQT010000002.1:18142390-18154825 GCA_025769995.1 Xyliphius kryptos | reverse complement strand
AACTTTACACTTGGCACAATGCAGTCAGACAAGTACCGTTCTCCTGGCAACCGCCAAACCCAGACTCGTCCATCAGACTGCCAGATGGAGAAGCGTGATTCATCGCGCTAGAGAACACGTCTCTACTGCTCGAGAGTCCAGTGACTCGGTGCTTTACACCACTGCATCTGACTCTTTGCATCTCACTTGGTGATGTATGGCTTGAATGCAGCTGCTTGAAAATGAAACCCATTCCATGAAGCTCTCTGCGCAATGTTCCTGAGCTAATCTGAAGGCCACATGAAGGTTGGAGTTCTGTAGTGAGTGACTGCAGAAAGCAGACGACCTCTTCGTACAATGCGCGTCATCATCCGCTGAGTTGCTGTAATTCTCAAACGCTTCCATTTCCCTATAATACAGTTGACTGTGGAATATATGGGAGCGAGGAAATTTCACGACTGGATTTGTTTCACAGGTGGCATCCTTTTACAGTTCCATGTCAGAATTCGAGCTCCTGAGGGCGACCCATTCTTTCATAATTGTTTGTAAGAACAGTCTGCATGCCTGGGTGCTCGGTTGTATACTCCTGTGGCCATGGAAGTGATTGGAACATCTGATTTTGATCATTTGGATGGGTGAGCAAATACTTTTGGCATTATAGTGTGTGTAATCCCAATGTTTTTGTCAGCTAGAGCCTATAGCTCCACTTGTAGCTTTATCCTCACGCTATATTAACTATTCCTGTGTTGACCGCAGTCTTTCGTTGCACAGTGGACCGTGCTTTCCAAGGACTTTTAATCTGCTGGATGTTCCCACTATAATGCACCATTAGTGTATACTCTACGAAGGCGTCCCAATGGCCACATTTTAACAATAAACTACATTACACTGCTCTACACTGGGTGTTAAATCCAGACAGTTGATGCAGTTAGAATGCATCCCAGCAATTTCCCTGGTTGGTCTCTGAGGAAGCATGAGCTTAAAGATGGGCTCCACCCCTGCAGAGGTATGTTCTGAAACTGGGTTATATAGGGGCTCGTCTGTTCCCCATGGTATAGCTAATAAGGTGGGAGCCTCAAACTGCTTGATCTCTTCCTCATTAACCATGACTTCTAACTTCTTATTGATCTCCCCATTCTCCTCAGCTCCTTTGAGGACCATAGGTGCTTTGGCCCCTCCCCCAGCAGACCTTCTAAACCATCTTGACTGTACTTGCTGGATTGGCTTTTTTTAATTGATGACAACACGTACACATTCCAGAGTAGCTTGGGACTTGTCATCTTACCGCTTTAGTTTTTGTGGGATTTCCACTGATCCTGTACCTTCTTCCCTTTTTTGTCGTGGTAACAGAGGTGAACCTGTTGGCCTTCCATCAGGATCCTCCTGGATTATTTACCTGATGTTTGATTGATTATTAAAGCAATGAGCTCCTGCACATGCACAGCATCAATACCTATTTTTCAACAGGAACATTAACAAGCAACACAGTCCAGAGTGCAATTTGCTTATCAGCATGTCTTTGGAATGTGGGAGAAGATCCTCAGAAGAAACTCGCACAGACTTTAACCTAAGTTCTACCTGTTTCGTATTCCTTTTTACCAATATTATGGAATTCCAAGAAAAGTCCAAGTTTCCGTGCCATGGTCAGACTACTATATTGCTTTTGCGTCCTGCTAGAGATGATTCTTGGTACTATCTTCCACTATACTGAAAGCTTGGACTGGACTTGTAGCTTTACCACCTTAAAATTACAGATACTTATTTTTTTAATTCCCTGGACTTCTCGTATTGGGTCCTTCCTCTGGCAGTCAATCTCTTTTTATTTTTTAATTTTTATTTTTAATTTTTTTTGTTGTTTGCATGTTCTTTATTTGCATAAAGATTCAGTTTCTTCCTGTATTCCAGGAATATGTCAAACACCAGCTGTCATGACTTTTAAATATGTTACATACAGTGAGACGTGACCATGTAAACATCAGAACTACAATTTTAAACCATTTATTTTTATTTTATTGCACATTGGGGTGTTGGCACTCATTGGGCAAATGGTGGGTGAACACACTGGACAATATTTGTGCCTTACCTGTAACCCTTATTATTCATTTATTTATCGATTATCTTCTGCTAAATCCTCTACGAGGATCGTGGGGTGAGAATGTCGATGGTGCTGGGCAGATACACCCAGGACAGGGCGCCAATCCATTGCTGGGCACTCACTCACTCACTCAACCATTCTCAGACTGTAATTTAGAGCAGCCAATTTATCTTGAATCCATGTTTTTGGACTGTGGGAGGAAACTGGAGAACCCAGAAGAAACCCACACGGATACAGGGAGGACATGATAGCTCCAACCAGATTAGGATTTGAACCAGGTTATCCTTAGCACTGGATGAGAACGTGCTAACCACTAAGCCAACGTGCCGCCCCGTTATCCTTATCTATACCTACACAGGCCAAAGCTAGGGCTGGGACGATATGGCTTAAAATCACTATTGCGATATATCGAGCAGCTTATCTCGTTAACGATAAATGGATGATGCACACATACCCCCAAAATAAAGAATGTTTAAGGCCAACATAAATACTTCACAGACATATCGATGGTACAATTCCCTTTTTATTGCCTTGAGTCACATGACTACCCTACAGAGAGCATGGAGCGTCTTAAAGGAACATGAACGTAACCGACAAAAAAGACAAAATTACACTTTTTTTTTTTTTTTTTTTTAAGACACCGAAAATATCCATATGAGCAAAATGACGTCCGTTATCGTCGTAAATTTCGCTATCTGTAAATTTTCGGTATATCGCCCAGGTCTAGCCAAAGTGCTCACCTAGTCACTTACTAATTATTCCACTTCCCAAGTACCTACAAGGATGAAATTTGGCATCTTGATTACCTACCATTGGGTGGCTCAGTGGTTAGCATGTTCGCCTCTCAGATCCCGATCTGGGTGGAGTTTCCATGTCCTCCCTGTGTCCATGCGGGTGTTCTTCGGGCTTTCTCCGGTTTCCTCCCACAGTCCAAAAACATGGATTCCAGGTAAATTGAATGCTCTAAATTTCCCCGTATAGTGTGTGTGTGCCCAGAGATTGATTGGCACCCTATCCTGGGTGTATCTAATATCTCTTGTTTTAGCCTGGATGGGCATGGGGAACCCCAACGCGACCCTATTAGAGGAATAAGCGGAAGGTAATGGATGGATATCTACCATGTAGTTGGTAAAACTAAGTACTTTTCCTCTTCCTATGTTCAAAAGATCTTTTGATAGTGCCTCCAGTGTCACATAGGAGTCTTTCCATGTACCTACAAGGCTGAAACATGGCATTGTGATTCCCTATGATGTCCTTGGAAAAACTTCTCGCTTTCCTACAGTAAATTGTTTGTTCACCATCACCATCCAACGCAACACCTCGGCTGGATTGGGGTTTTCACGAGTACCTACAAAACTGAGACTTGGTTCCATCATTCCTTATCGTGTCCTTGGAAAACCTACTGCTAAATTCCCGTAGGAAATCAAATGCGTGGACAATGTAGTCAGAACTTGCACTATAGAAACATTTCAGATGTTTCTTTAAGATGTTCATTTGAGACATATAAACTCATTCAAAAACTTGTGGTCCAACTTTCACATTGTTGTGATGTTCTTCCACATAGCTGCTAGTTATATTTAAGAGTTGGTTTGGTAAGAACAGACACGTATTCGGTAAAGACGGCAGAAGCAACCTGCCGGTTTAGAGGCCTTCTGTTTATTTCTTCTGTTTATTGAAGTGATTCTTTACTGTCAGCTAACCCCAGCCTTCCAGGAGCTGCCTGACAGCGCAGCATATACATTTAGACCATGAAACACATCCCTCTTGGGAAACCCAATATTTCAAAGGTAAAAGAAATAACTTTCTGATCTTATCAATATCCTGATGCGGTGTGAAGCTGCGGTAGAGCCGATTGAATACAGTTTCAACTCCTTGGTTCAAGATTCCATGGTTTTCAACACTTCATTTCAGAGAAGGCCAGAGAGGACGGTTACAAAATGAAGAAGTGCTGGCCAAAACGGAATATACGAAGAACATACTGAGGGGTAGCTCAGTGGTTAGGGTGTTGGACTATCAATCAGAAGGTTGTGGGTTCAAATCCCAGGTTTACTGAAGTTACCAATGTGGGTCCTTGAGCAGGACCCTTAACCCTCATTGCTCCAAGGGGCGCTGTATCAATCCTGTGTTCTGAGTCCAACCAAATTGGGATACCTGTAAGTCGCGTCTGCTAAATAATTAAATGTAGATGTAATTAAAACAGTGGTTGAGCTAATATATAATTCTTAGAGGCTAAACACCACCTTTTAAGAATGATAAAATAAATCCCTAACTTTAAATTTTTTTCCATCTCGAAATTGAAGGAATTTGGCTTGAAAGACTTAAATTTAGCCACGCCTTGTCGTCATCAGAGTTTGTATATATGTCATATGTGACGTAGATGGTGGAGAACAAGCCAAGGAGTTAAATTAGATGAACTAAATGTGCAAAACAACAAAAATGGGGTGTGTTTGGGGTTGAAGTGATTCAGTGTACAGTGGGACCCTTGCGCACAAATGACCCAAAGATCACACACTATTAAAAAAGTGGACACAATATATCAACTTTAGAAGTTCACATTAGAAAGAATCGTTATTTAGCACTTGGTTTGTATCACGACTCGCCAATCTATGGAATGTGGGAAGTCACATAATGGCTGGGACAGGAACGATCTTTATTACAGACAGTTTTAACTCTCAAACTGCTGCTGTTTGGAATTTCTGTAGCGATGCCAGCTCACTCTAGATTTATTTTCAAGTTTACATTTTAGAAACTAAAATAATCTGAAATCTTCAGGGTGCTCCTTTAGGTGGTTCTTAGCCTTTTAAACTCGGTTTTAAATAACCGATGATGTGAGCAGGTTGAATGTTGGGATTAAAGTTCTTCTCTTCAAACCTTTAGGCTCTGAATGAATCTCTGAAGCTGCTGAAATCTCAGTCTCCTCAAACTGCTGCCATGCTGTTCGCTGTGGATAACGACGCAGGCAAGATCATCTGCTTGTGTCAAGTGCCCCAGGTATCCCCCCCCCCCACACACACACACACACACTCACTCACACACAGAGGATGTTTATTATTGCACGTTCTTCTGTGTGCAATACTTTGCATGTTATCCATGTTGACTAAATAGTCTTATGTACTATGTGGTATCAGGAGACTTGAATTATTGTGTTACAGTGTTTAATTCCATCCCATAGACATAGATGTAGATATAGATGACATGGATTTTGACATGGATTTTTTATTTAATTATGCAGAGCACTAACAAGAGGGCATTAAAGGAGTAATGCGTACCACCTGATACAATGGACCAGTGAGGTCGCCGTCATTGTAATGCTTATATTTGGCACTCAGGTTCTAAGCGGGATGTTAAGCAGCAAAAAATATATAAAAATTTATAAAAAAATTTAAATTAAGACTTGATGAGCAATACATTTTCTGATATTTATATTTCTGATGTTCTCCCTGTGCAGGAGGTGGCAAATCGGGGCCTGAAAGCCAACGAGTGGGTGCAGGAAGTCTGCCCCCTGCTGGATGGAAAGGGCGGTGGTAAAGACATGTCCGCTCAGGCGACAGGCCGGAACACGCAGTGCGTCCAGGAGGCGCTGAAGCTGGCCAACGCTTTTGCTCATTTAAAATTGGGAGAGAATTAGATCTGATCTAACCCCCGGTCTGATCATCGGCGTTGCCGCGCTGCCTGTAGAAATTAACACTTCGGTTTGCGCCGATGATCAGAGAGGCTTCTCTGTAAGTGGGAAGGCCGAGGGTGAGACGGTTTTCGGTGTCTATGTGATCATCTGTGTTTCTTTGCACTAAACCTTCGGATTCGATGCTTGTGTTAATAACGATTCATCTGTCTGATGTACACGCGCACGTCTTACATAGGAATCATTGGACTCTCCCGTCATCAGCTGAAGCGAATGAAAATGTTCCGACTCAAATCATGTCCTGTGGAAAAAATCAATCTGTTACTGTAGAAAACTTTTGCAAAGACGAATAAATGGGATTAATGGAATTAACTGAAATGCGTACATCATTATCGTACCAACGCATTAGTTCTTTATCCAAATAATACCTGCTCTGTGGAGGTTTTTCGAATAATATTCTGATGGGATGCAACAAAACACATTGACTACAGTCTGTAAGCAAAAAAAAAACGGGATGTATTTAATAATCCGGTGAGGTGGAATGATGCTGCCATGTTAATACAGTGGCATGATTGTTCTGTTGCAGTGTATACAAGCAGAGAGTCAGTGGCTGTCAGCGCAGATGAAACACAGGGTGCAGCCAGTTAAGAGTCTAAAATGATGTCAAGTCACAACATGATGCTGTTTTTTAATTTGTGTTTATTTCATACAACAGGAGAAGATAAAAACTGTTTAACACAGAGAGGGAGAGAGATAGCCGACCTGACGATGGTCACTACACCATTAACCAAGAGACAGCATTAGAAGCAGATTAACACCAGGAGGAAACGCAACATCTCCACAGCAAAGCTCATAATGCCACCATGTGTCTGCACAACACGCTGCTTCTTGTCCTGTTTGTATATTTTCAGCTATTAAGCCAATACGGTGAAGGATAAGCTGCACAGTTCAAACCTCATGTAGAGTCAGCTTCATTTATTACCTTTTTTATGTTGTTTATATTGATTAGGATCTATGGAGGTGCTGGGGGTGTATCCCAGTACTCATATGGCGAATGACAGGAAGGTACCCTGGACGGGTCACCAGTCTTCCACAGGGCAGGACATGCAAATGTGTTAGGGGGCAGTTCGCCATTTTTAAATCTCTGAGGACTCCCGCTTAACATGCAAACCACACAGGAAGGATCGTGGATTCGAACCCAGGACCGATTTGCTGTGAGGTGAGTGTGCGACTGATTTTCTTTCTGAAATATCAAATGAAAGATAAGCAGCTATGTCTTAGTATGAAAGTGATCAGATTAAAGCCTGGGTCAGATCAATGCATCCCCACTGATGACCTCACACTGACGTCCTAATGCTCATGACACAGTTTCTAACTACTCTGGATGACCATGTTGGATTTGTCTTCACGTTCGGATCCAGCAGACGCGTGATGTCATTATGACCTCACTGCCATTAAAACATCGTACCTTTGTATCCTCCTCTATACACTGAACTTTACAAAGACAGAGCCATTATCCACCTGCGCTAACAAATAACAGGAAGGTTCCTCCAAGAACCAAGAAGAAACCAGGCACGGAGCTACGAAGAAGAACATGACAACTCAATTATGTACAGTGTTGGAATCACCGGCTCTTTTAATACTGCAATGTTCACAAGTTCATAAACTCTGCTGCCTTCAGATGAAGCTCATGTACAGGAGAGCATCTTCATCTGTGGAGATGCCCATTGCAATGACCTTTAATTAAAAGCTGTGAATAAATCTAGAGCTTGACATACATTGCAGTTCTGAGGAGGAACATCCTGAACGTGTTGCAGTCCATGGCATAATCATCATCAGCTGCTACATGTAGAACAGATCTAAGGGCAGTAACGGAACACATAATACAGCGTCGATGCAGGACCCCTGTAGATAACACCATGGTTCTTTAAAGGTTTTGATGACTCACCCATTAACTAACAGGTAAAGTGATACAGATAAACAGTAATAATGCAAATACGTTTTCTGACCACAAACAGAGCCTCGGTCCTCAACCATATATAATCTATATTGTGTGTGTGTGTGTAATACTGAACATTCCTTCTGCTCGTGAGCGTTAACGTTGCATTACAAGACTCGTCATGTTTAAGGTGTAGGGCTGCACGATATATCGTTTCTGCATCGTCATCGCGATCTTCTGCATGTCACATGACTTTTTATGTCAACTATTTGTTTTTACACACTGATGGGTCCATGATTTTGGTGGAAAAACATGCATTATCATAGCAAATTTTCAAATTGACTTCAATGAAGAGATAAGTATTATATGAGTACAATGGCGCATCATGGTGAGTCCATCAGTCGCAAATCCCTTGTTTTTCATTTTAATGGGATAAGAATGAGTTATACCTCCCATTGCCCAAATCATGCTACTCATTCATCCCAAAACTTACTATATATATATATATATATTGTGCAGCCCTATAAAGGCGTGATTATAAATCCGTTCAGGAAGCGCCTAGTTCCTGGGGCTCTTTGGTTGCTAATGGATACGTGGATAAGAAAACTAGAGCAGGATTGTGTAATACCATATGACTGTATGTTTGCAGAATCCCAGGGTTCATGCCTCATTTAAGTGGGTCAGGGTGGTGATGGTTGGGGGGGGGCACTGGCCATCTTTAGAACCAACACTGATTTAATTCACAAGTGGAGTTCTGCTGATAAACGCTAGTGAAAGGCATTAAAGGGGTTAAACATGGGGGTGGTACCGGGGCCTTTGCATGAGAAAAGCACATGGTACGAAGATTAACAGGAATAACATGAGAAGGTTTACTACAGTTACTGTCCTTCAGCTAGGACAAGGCACACAAGCATGTGTGTGAGTGTAATAATACGCTGGTATGGAGAGAGATAGTGTGTGTGTGTGTGTGTGTGTGTGTG
The DNA here is from genome assembly GCA_025769995.1 of Xyliphius kryptos. NCBI lineage: Eukaryota > Metazoa > Chordata > Actinopteri > Siluriformes > Aspredinidae > Xyliphius > Xyliphius kryptos. The sequence goes on along the minus strand of JAOUQT010000002.1, from coordinate 18,146,210 downwards.
TGTGTGTTCAGATAGGGAGGTGGCAGTACCTGAATAGAAGTACCTGAGCTGCAGTAAAGCAAACGCTGCAGCCGTGTGGAGAACCGAGAGTAGAATAAAGCAGCAGCACGATGTCACTGACGGATGTCGGTTTCAATACTGAATCGATTTCTAGTAAAAATCTGCCACAGACGACGTTTCCAGTTGGATTTAGTGAAATCTAAACCAGGGATGGATGTTTGTTCATAAGCACAGTGCTAACATCGAGTCACAACGACCCACTAACGCCGTACAAACATCATAAAGAATCCCAAAGAATGAAAGGAAATCAAAGCATGTAATCCTAATGGATCTGCTGCAGTCTGTACCTGCACACTTAGAGCCTCTCCCGTCACAACAGGACGGAGGCGCCTGTGAGCTGGAGCGTCGCCCAAATCCACCCTTCATCCTCCTCATGTCAAAAGGACTTTAGGAGGACCGCACCGCAGCTCGTTGAGGTAGTCCTGAAAAGAACTGTTAGGAACACGCGGCGTGTCGGGGTCTGATCAGGAGCGGCTGCGACGCTGTATGTTCGACGGAACTGTTCAGAGATTATGGTTCGTCTTCGTTGCTGGGTCGCTGGGTGGGTTACTTCCCAGGGAACACTGTGATCTTGCCCGCTTTGGCCAGGCGCTCTATGATCTGGGCCTCGTAATCTGCATCGTGGACCCCGGTCTTCCGGAACTCTCCCGAGTATCGGTTCTGTTCCCAGTAATGGTGCCAATTCCCACGACTGTCTGCGCCGAAGCCAAAGACGTTCACCTGTAGAGACACAGACATTTAAGTGACCTCTAAAAACGATATTGTTCATTTTAAATGGTCACAAGTTTTCAGGCACCACTTGATTTAAACCTAAAGGAGCTTTTATGACATATACTTTTAAGCTGGACCCCCATTTGCAGCTGTAACTGGCCCTTGGCAAGTCTGCTCTCCTGTGTCAGCCTAACGGGCATATGGAATTACAGCCTAACGGACATATGATGGGTCAGAGACCGATGTTGGCTCAAAGGCCTGGCTCACAGTCTGTGTCCCAGTTCATCACAAATGGGTGTGAGGTTGAGCGTTCTGTATGGGCCAAGTAGGTTCTTCCACACCAGCCTCCCCAAACCATGTTTTTTTGGCCTTCCCCAAACTGATGTGTACAGTACAGCGTTGCCCTAAATGCATTTGAGGGACGTCGCCATATTTCAGTCCATATTGTGTATTCATTACAGTTGTGATTGTCACTCTTATCTCATAACATCCTGATGCTGGGTTTAATTCCCAGGCCAATTGGACCAGTTGTTTATGTATGGTTTGTATGTTCTCCCCACGTGTGTGGATTTCACTTTCACAGGTTAGTCCTGTGTTCTCAATGTCTGCCCTGTGAGCACCGAGACCCCACATGAGATTTATCAGGAGAATAAACTAAGAAAGTGAAGTAAACCATGATGTACTCTGCATTATGGGTAACGCCGCAGTTACCTCATCACACACGTGCAGAGCGAAGAACAGAACCAACATTCCCGTGGACGGGTAGCGCCCGTGATGCCGAGTCCAGTGGTCGTGGATGTATTTAAAGAAAGCGGGATTAAAGATCTGAACCTTCAGAACATAAAAGATGAAGAGTGTTATATTCCTACTTTGTCCGGTCATTTTGTTTGATCTCACACTCTGGGTTCTGTACATATTAGTTCCTAACTCTATTTTCTCACCACAGAACCTGATGTAGGATCAAAAATGGATATAACAAGAACTACAGAATGACACAGGACTTCAGGGGTCTGTTAATGCACGCTTTGTCTCCTGTTAGACACAGTGAGTAAAAATAAGATGTCTGTCCACACCTTGTCTTTGTCCACACGTAGAAACTGCTTGACCGGCGCGTAGGTACTAAAGAATCAGGAAAAGAGATCAAACATTAAAACTAAGTTCAACTTAACAAATAACTTGACAGAGAGACAGGCAGGCAGAGAGAGACAGGTTAGTAGTAGAGTAAAGGCGGATGAATGGGTTAATATAGAGTTAGATATGAGTGGGTGGGTATAGGTGCATATGGAGTTGTAGGCGAAATAAAGATAGATGGAAACAAAGGTGGATAGATAGAGTTAAATATAAATGAACGGATATAAAAGTGGATATGGGAGTATGTATGGATTAATATACTGTATATAGAGGTAGTAATAAAAATGGATAGAGGAAGGGGTGAACAGTTATGGAGTTTAATTTAGCTGCGAGCGGTGATCACAGGGTTTAAGCTGCCCGCAGACTTGGAGTTTCAAGTTTGTCATTTGCACTTAATTCTTTTGTTGAGATTCAGGAATGAAATCTACGCAGAATTAACAACACAATCTATAAATAAATTATACACTGCTCAAAAAAGAAAGGGAACTCTAAAAGAACACATCCTAGATCTGATAGTAGATAGTAGAATAGTAAGTAGTGAATCTCTCATGGAGGTCTGGATTTGGAATCCTACTCTCTTTCTCGCTCTCTCTCTCTCTCTCTCGCTCTCTCTCTCTCTCTCTCTCTCTCTCTCTCTGGTGATTCTGCGCCTGAAATAAAAAAAAAACACCCAGAAAGTGGAGATGTGAGCCTCCGAGTGCGAGGTATGAGAACGAAGGGCATCAGCTCTATTAAACCGGCGAGCGATGGCTGCGAATCAGCTGCGATGGGGTTCTGAAATATCTGTCGCTCCCCTCGCTCCCTCTATCGCTTCCGTTATTATGGCAACGGCCCACCGGGGACTCGTCAATCACAGGCGCCCAATGGAAATTTCATCTGCATCTGAATTAGCCACATTATTCGCCAATTTAGCTCAGAGTGAACATTTTTCCATTGGAGACGGAATTAAATTAGAAACTGAGTGAGTCCTTAATTTCCAGATTATAAATCAGGCAAATATAATTCACACCTTAAGGGTGAGGACATTATCCAAAGTGACATTTTATCTCCTGATGTCCTCGTGACGAAATGTCACACAAATCTAGTCTCTCTCCCAGGCGGAAAATGGACGAGCCGGCCCCTCGGAGTGAGACGTAGCCTGACGTCGGGGACACTTCCTGCCCGCTAGCTTATTGGACATAAAAATGTGCCGAACCCATAAACGACGTCGTAAAAGGGACTTGTGCAACGTGAAGAAATCTCCAGCGAGACACTTCTTTCAATCTGAAATTAAATGTCTCTCATGACACCGTCCGTGGGGCTGGATATTGCTAGCTGCAGCGTGCTAACATTCACAAGAACCTCTGATAACCCCAGACTTAATGATCCTTTATACACATTCTGGGCTAATTTTAAGATAAAATATCATTTTTAAATTCACTTGATTCTACATATATTTTACACTTCAGTAATCAATTTTAATTGATTAGCATTATGCTACAATAAACATAAAACACAACTAGCATCAAAGATGCTAATCATACCATGCACACTGATTTCGTATATGAAAATTATAATGCTAATGCTACGTCCCAATATTATAACGCAATAAAAAACTAGCATTATGATCAAAAAACGCAAAATTCAAGTATACAGATACACTATATTGCCAAAAGTATTTACTCACCCATCCAAACGATGGGAATCAGGTGTTCCGATCACTTCCATGGACACAGGTGTGTATAAAATCAAGCACCTAGTCACATGCAGAGTGTTTTTTACAAACATTAGTGAAAGAATGTGTCGCTCTCAGAAGCTCAGTGAATGCCAGCGTGGAACTGTGATAGGATGCCACCTGTGCCATTTCCTCCTCGCTCCTAAATATTCCACAGTCGACTGTCAGCTGTATTATAAGAACATGGAAGTGTTTGGGAACGAC
>JAOUQT010000002.1:18074620-18089354 GCA_025769995.1 Xyliphius kryptos | reverse complement strand
ATTATAGGCAGGATCAACACACACACACACACACACACACACACACACACACACACACACACACACACACAATCTGCTTGTACTCACACGAGTGACTCTGCCGCTCTCCTCTGAAGGTCTCGCTGCGCTCTCAGCGCTCGGTTTCCATCTCGATCCCGCGCGTTAGTGAACCACTTCGCCACCGCCCTCTCAACGTCCTTCTTCGTAATGTCTTTAACATGAGGGTTTTTCTTTAAGGCAGCTGTAAAATTACAAGCTTTTATTCCAAACAGTTCTATGCCTGTCCTTTATTTATAATCTTTTAAATAACTAATAACTTTTTAATAAGATAAACCGTTATTTGAGAAACAATCAATAAAAAAAATCTCATTTCCCAAACAATTACCCCCCCCCTTCATTATCCCCAACTTACGCTACCTTTATGTTACAAAACTTACATATACACCAAAAAAAAAGAAAGAAAAATAATAATACTCATTTATTTTAATCCAAATAAATCAAAATAGGATGTTTGTGTATTTTGGACAGCATGGTAGCTTAGCGGTTAGCATGTTCGCCTCTCAGAGATGGGGATATTTGGTTTGAATCCTAACCCGGTTGGAGTTTGCATGCTCTCCCCGTGTCTGTGTGGGTTTTCCCGGTTTCCTCCCACAGTTCAAAAACATGGATTTAAGGCGAATTGGCTGCTCTAAATTGACCCATATAGTGTGTATGTGTGTGTATATGCCCAACAAATGGGCAAAGGAAACCAGGAGTAGAGGATTAAGCGGAAGATAATGAATGTTTGCATGTTTTATACCATGCACAGCATCAAAGAGGTGCAGACTTTGGAACTCTCTCTTGCCGTGGCGTCCCATCAGGTTATAACACAACGCCAGATTATTAGACATGAGGAAAGCCATGGTTCTGCGTGTGCACTCGTCAATGTTCTTCCCGCCAATGTCCCCCAACACCAACACCTGACAGAGTTCAAATAAACACAATATTCAGCTCAATCGCAGGACGACAAAGCTTTACATTTGTTTTCTTTGATAAATTAAGCACATACCACATCGTTTTTAAAGTCTGCATCAGCAAGCTTTAGCTCCAGGTCCTGAACCTCGGAGACGGACTTCAGCGGGAAGTTGGCTCCTTCAGGCAGAGACGGAATGGTGCCACTGACATCCCTCTGTCTCATCAGAGTTTGGAGCATGCGGCCGTGCTCTCTTTGGGTTTTCTGTATTTCTTCCAGCATGGTTATCACACGCACCAACATGATGTCCCTCACAGAGTCCGCACTGTTGCTCTGTGGCATTTGAGTTGTGCTGTGTGTTACAGAGGGCGACGAGCTGCTGCTGGGGGGTGAGCGAGACTCTTCAGCAGCATCAGTGTGTGTTGACAGATAAAGCTCCTGCAGAGGCTCTGTGTGGATGTGAGAACCATCAGCTGGAAGCACCGGGACATCCATCTCTTCTGAGGCCTTCACTTTCTGTCGTTTGGCTTTTTGATGGCTGTGAATTGTGTCCATACTGTCGGATAGAAGGAAAAACTACAGTATCATATCTGATTCAGCGTAACAGCAAAAATAGTATGCTAGAACAAAGCAATGAGGTACGAGAGGACGTGACATTATTGTAAATAATAAGACTCTGTCCTCCATGTCTTTATGGACCTTCCTTTGGTGCACCGTCATGAGGAAGAGGAGGGGGCCGGCTCCAAACTGTTCCCACAAAATTGGGAGCATGGAATTGTCAAAATGTTTTGGTCTGCTGAAGCATTCAGAGTTCCTTTCACTGGAACTAAGGGGCCAAGTCCAGTTCCTAAAAAACACCCCCACACCATAATCCCCCCTCCACCAAACTTTAAAATTGGCGCAATGCAGTCAGACAAATAGCATTCTCCTGGCAACCGCCAAACCCAGACTTGTCCATCAGATTGCCAGATGGAGAAGCGCGATTCGTCACTCCAGAGAATGCGTCTCCACTGCTCTAGAGTCCAGTGGTGGCGTGCTTTACACCACTGCATCCCACGCTTTGCATTGCATTTGGTGATGTATGGCTTGGATGCAGATGCTGGACCATGGAAACCCATTCCATGAAACTCTCTGTGCAATGTTCTTGAGCTAATCTGAAGACCACATGAAGTTTGGAGTTCAGTAGTGATCGACTCTTCGCACTATGCGCGTCAGTTTAAGTGGCCTACCACTTGATGGCGGAGTTGCTGTCATTTCCAAATGTTTTCTTATTGAGTGTGGAATATTTAGGAGCGAGGAAATTTCACGACTGGATTTGTTACACAGGTGGCGTCCTATTACAGTTCCACACTGAAATTCACTTATCTCCTGAGAGCTAGCCGTTCTTTCATAAATGTTCGTAGAAAGAGTCTGCAAAAAGTCTCATTGTGGGAGTGTTAGCTCAGTGATTAGGGTGTTGTACTATCAACCAGAAGGTTGAGGGTTCAAATCCCAGGTCCACTGAAGAGCAAGATCCTTAACCCTCATTGTTCCAGGGTGCCGTATCAACCCTGTGTTTTGACCTCAACCAAGTTGGGATAGTTGTAAGTCGCTTTGGATAAAAGCGTCTGCTAAATAACTAACTAACTGCTTGATTTTATACACCAGAATTATGATCATTTGGATGGGTGAGCAAATATTTTTGGCAATATAGTGAATATACTTATGGACAAAGGTTTGGCAACATAAAACACATATTTTAATCATACTGGGATGAATTAGGATTAAATTTCATGGAATTTACTGATCGGTACTCAGTCGCTGTTAAAAGTCATGTTTATTAACTAATTAAGAAATCATTTGCAGGATTCTGATGTAAGTGCAATTTCTGTTTGAATCTCTAAGAGAAACATCAGAAAAACACAACACAAATGTTTGAATCCTAAACAAAGTCCAGCAAAACAAAAAAAAAATGTAAAAAATAAAATTTATGAAATCCAATAAAACATTTAAAAAAGGTTAAAGGTTCATATAATGGTGCATAACTCATTGTGCATTAAAGAATTACACAATAGAATAAAGCCCGGCTGTGCCCCATTGCGTGTTCGGGTTCGTGGGCAGCCCAGCTGGGCCCCAGCAATGTTCACCCGCAAAACACCAAAAACAACTCGTACAAACCATAGGCTTTTGCGTCCATAAACATTAATACATTACGTTGTGAACACATTTCATACAAAATACCTACACACACTGATATTATTTACCTTTATAAAGTACAGAAGTCTGTTTAAAGCCGAGGTTCTTCTTCTTGTTTGTTTCAATGAGGTACTCGGTGAAATGTCGACACCATCTGGACCGGATGCGTCATGACGTCTCATGCCTTTGTGTCGCTGAGAAAGAACCGTGTTGATTGATTATTGGCCAAAAATCGATAATATAGTTTTATTGCCATGTGGAAAAAATGTTACAGGAGTGGGTGGACTTTTAAAGAATGGATTCTTTATTTTTAAACGAGCGTTAACAATTTGAAATCACTTTGATTTGACACATAAAATGATTCTTACAAAATTGGCACGATTCATTTATTTATTTTCAGCATCCATCCTTTCCTTATGTATTCAATTTTCCCTGGGGGTCAATGAAGTATTATGATGGTTTACGGTCATAATTTGTTTAAAACAACGCAACCTGTAACAGAAATGAACCAAACTGAGAAAATATCACTTTGACGCTGAGAAATATGTTAAGATGTTTAAGGATGCAGCGGCTTATAGTTAACGATAAAACTTAGCATTTAGTTATAAAACTGGTAGTCCCTGGCCTTAAATCTGATTGGCTGAACTGTTTGTCCAGCTGTGACCTCTTTTACAATAACACACCTCTTAACGCTTCACAGTCATATCAATGTGTGATATACTAAAGCAAATGTACTCAAGGGTGTGCATTATTGTGAATAAACCACAGGAAAAAGGTGTTATTAGGCACGACTTGCAATAATGCACAACCTCGAGTGCCAATAAGGCACCTACCCGGTTTATAATTGAAGGCTAAGTTTTAGCAGTACCTTTTATAAAAGTTACCAACCCACTAGAATAAAAAAAAAAAGCTTTGATTCATAAATACGTTGACAAAGCAAAATCGCTAATAACCTTTTTTAAATGAACTCAGGCAAATAAGATTTCCAGTTTCTTTAACAATTAAATACTGCCATCTAGTTGCCAAATTACAGAACGCAGTTCATGAAAAACTAAAAAAACAATATATACTTTATATCGTGCATTTATACAAATGTGAAGTCAGGGGTTCAGCGTTCACTTATAAAAATGGACTAGATTACATCACGGAAGATCAAATTGTTAATTTTGTTTTTAATAAACACATTTATTAAATTAAACCATTTTAGAAAAGCCAAAAGGCACTTAAGGTTGTGTATTAATGTTAATAAATCACGGAAAAGTTGTGTAACTGGTTTCTTTTGCATTAAATTTACATTTGGTTATTTTGCAGATGTTTTTATCCAGAGCAACTTACAGGTATCCCAACTTGGTTCGGGTCAGAACACAGGGTTGATACAGCACCCTGCAGCAATGAGGATTAAGGGTCTTGCTTAAGGACCCACATTGGTAACTTCAGTAAACCTGGGATTTAAACCCACAACCTTCTGATTGACAGCCTAACACCCTAACCACTGAGATACCACTCATTTAACCAAACGTCTACAAATGCCCCATTGTTTCCACAATTAAAGTTGTTTGGTTAACATTCTATAACGACTTACTGAAATATAAATCGGAAATAAAGAACAGTAAGAGCTGCGGCTTAAATAAAATTTATTAAGGTTGAACACCACCGTCACGAACCTCTGCACGATAATCAATACGCTCACATTGCTGTCTGAAAATGAAATGAGATCAAGTCGAATATTCGTAGCACCACAAACATTACAACAATACATGTACAACATGGCACCTTCGGTAGCTAAAGAAGAAGATACAAATTAAAAAAGGAGCAAAATGATGACGGACTGGGAGAAACAGAAACATGAATCACGGCGCATCAGAAGGAAACGAGGGGTAGAGCCAAAACGTTCACCTCTAATCTTTTTTTTTTTTTTTTTTTACTAAAACACCAGTACATGATTCTTAGAAATAAATAAAGCAATTAAAAATGATCTGGTGTTAACCACAAGTACCAATTTTAATACCGGAGTCGTGTGTTCGGAAGCCACGCCAGTTATGTCCATATAAGGCACAGGATGTTACATCACTCATTTTAATAAGGATTTTCAGATTTGATGGTAAATGAATATGTTCAGAACCAAATACATTCATTCTAATTGATATGTTTCTCCTGTACGTCACTGGATCCTCTGAAGTCCAAGATGGTTTAAGAGTCATACAAAACAGGAAGTTCCGCTCCTTAAATCTGATTGGCTGAGCCGTTTTTCCAGTCACGACACTGACAATAACCCCCACCTCTGAATGCTTCACATTCTTATCAATGCGCGATATATATTTCCGCCAATGTTTTTTTTATAAACTGCATTCTATAATTTGGCCACTAGATGGCAGTTTCTGATTGTAAGAGAAATGGGAAACCTTTAACTCAGCGATCAGGGTTTATTTTAAAAACTGGACTAGATCACGGGATGGAAAACCAGATTATTAATGGTTTTGCTTTAAATAAATACGTTTATAAATCAAAACCATCATAACAGTTTTTAAAAACAATAACACACTTGAGGTTGTGTATTACTGTGAATCAATCATGGTAAAGTGGTGTAACTGTACTACGCTTTGCATCGTACCTAATAACACCCGTCCCGTGATTTATTCACAATAATGCCCCACCTTCTCGTACCTTATGGCTTTAATAAACCACCAGGATCCAGTGATGTTAGACAGGATCACAGAAGAAAACCAGATTTCGAATACATTTATTTACTGCCAAACGTAATGGAGTGCTAAATACGGACATAACCATATGGACTACAAAACGACAACACATTCGCAATGGTCCATTATATAAAAAAAAATTATAAAAAAAAAACAAACCCTAAGCCAATTAAAATCCAAAAGGTTTCCAGATATGAATCCAGTGCACCCCCGTTCATGGTCCCTACATGATACATTATACACTTCAGGTGAATCATATGGACACTCCTCTTAATCATGATTATTATCTGATTTATTTAAAGGTAATAACGAAGAAATTTGATTAAATAAATGTATAATGTTTTGAAATGTGATCAAAGTTACCATTACAGCCTTTACGGTTCCCAGTTCAGAGGTGACATTAGTAAAGAGTTCCCGTTTAACAATGTTTCTCTAAATGTGAAAATGACGAGTTCAATCATGGCGTGCTCAGTTTGGACTTTGAGCTGCACTGCAGCATGAGGTCTTTAATGAGAGAAATGTGAACTTGGACAGTAACAAGGTTGAAAGAGGTCCTATGTACAGGTTTGACACTTGTGTAACATCAACAAGCGGTGAATGTTAAACAGTCGATCACTGGCCTTTATGTCATATCTCTGGACTGGATTTGATTTCATGATTTGTTCTAAAAGTACGGTCTTAAACAGCAAAACCACCCAGAGTTTAAAACGATCATTAAAAAACTGAAATGTTTGGTGAAGTTTTGCTTTTTTGACCAATTGAAAAAAATAATAAAATAACAAGAAGGAAATGTGGACATTGATCCGGATTGGCAAATAATCAGAACTGTTAATACTGCAGTTCAGCTGGTTCCTCATTAATGAAAAAACGTGGCGGCAAAATGACCGAATGAAAATAAAACGGCCTCGTCGATCTGATGTTAAAATGAACAAAAAATACTATTCTCATTTTCCTTCTGCAAAAGAAAGCAGGGGGGGAAATGACGTCATCCACATATAAAGCAATTACCTCCTTAATTTGTATTCATTTAAGCCGCGTAACCTAAATAGGGTCGCAAGACGAACTGGTGCCTATCCCAGTTGTCACTGGCCAAAAGGCAGAAAAACAACATCTGCAAGCAACTGTTGTTTCAGTGCTGCATTCATTTGGCTTATTCCTCTACGAGGGTTGCGGAGGGGGGCTTCCCTATGCCCATCCAGGAGAGAATGTCCCGGGCGCTGGGCAAATAACACCCAGGACAGAGCCCCAATCTGTTGCTGGGCACACACTCAATCATATACAGACTCAAGGGGCAATTTAGAGCAGCCAATTTACCTTGAATCCATGTTTTTGGATTGTGGAAGGAAACCAGAGAACCCGGAGGAAACCCACGTGGACAACATGGAAACGGGATGAAACCCAGATTGGGATTTGAACCCGGCGCCGAGAGGCGAACCTGCTAATCACTACACCACCCTTCAGTGCTGCATAATTATAATTATTTAATTACAGATTGAGTCTCACTGCACCGAGCAAAGCCATAAAGGTGCGAGACACTTTCAGGGGCCAGCTAATGTTTCCTATTTCCTCATGTTTTTGGACTGTAAGGAAAAAAACAAAAAAGGGGCCCCACAGACACCGAGAGAACATGCAAAACAACCAAAAAAGGGTCTAATAATGAAGCAGACACAGGACCATGTTACCGTGAGGCACCTTGTTTCCATTGTACACGAGTTCATTTACACACTACATAATGTGTAACAGTTAAGCAGCCAAATTATTATTTATTTTAAGTTTTATTTTACAATAAATAAAACAAAGGTTACCGACCTAATTCTGGGAGTGCATATAGAATTCACTCTATACTGCTAAATACAAGGACATGTCCTCCATGACAACAAAGCAGGGTCTACAAAGACTTTAGATTGGGGAGAGCATGGGGTTAAGTCGAGGTGAACACTGGGATAGGTTGCAGGATTGTAATCGTCTGGGGGAATAAGATCATAAACACAACACCGTTTCTTAAAGTTAGGATTTAAAGGCTTCAAAGGTCTAAATGTACATTTGCATGTCTGGAGGTTCAGCAGTTTTATCTGCTGCTATAAACAAATTAAATGTTAAATGAACTAAATTCTTCTAAGAACCAATTCTGGGAAACTACACTTCATGGCAACAAAGGAATGTGTTTAAAGCCCACCTTATTGAAAGCGTAACAAAGACTGCAAGACCAACATCGTGTCCTCAAACCCAAACTCTGGTGTCTCTCAGGATCCACATCAGAGAGGCACACGGTTCCACTACCTGCTTCGCTTTACCAGAAAAATACTTTTTCGGAAATCCCAGCACAATCGAAACGTCTCACTGAGAAGTGAATCGTTCAGTATGATCCTGTTCCTGGAATGAGTCCCATCCCGGTGCCACAACCCCGAATAGAGGAGCCGGAGGAACGCCGGTGGTTCCGTCCCGATTGTCCTGCGTTCAAGCCGTTGAGTAAATACAGGAGCGCATGGCTCGGACACTAACGCAGGATGCCACGATCAAGCACGACGGCATGGCCAAAGATTTGGGTTCGCATTTAAAGGAACATTTATAAATAGGTTTATCGTACGTTGAAGGGCATCTGTATTTAGAGGGTTTATGTGAAATGGGTTGTAAGAGAAACCTGTGGTGTATTTGGTCATACATTCAGGTTGTGGTTTCAACAGTAAAAGACTAATACCACTCATAAGGCACCCACAGATATATATAAAGGTTTTGTTTCACCATAAACCAGCAGTAAACCATCCCAGAACCTCCCCAAGTCCATTTTCATATCAAATCCAAAGTAGAAGGTTCTCTCAACTTCAATGCCATGTCAGCTGAATTTATCCAGATTATAAATAAGAAGCTGAGACTCACTGCAGAGACTTCAAGAGTACAACTGTGCCCACCATGCCCGTCCCATACTTCATCCTGGCATCCCGACGGGTTCATTTCCTACATATTCCCAAATTGTAGATGTTTAATTAAATCTGCCATACTACTATGGTTTTGTCTCCACGTGCCAACTGTTTTCCCAAGAGGCATGCATGGTGGTGCCTGCAGCAGACTCTTCCTTTCCTCATTATGAACAGTGTGAACCGTACCCTAATGGAAACCCACCAGCCGGACCTCACTGTTTGTGCTGGCCGCGGGCAAAGTGGCAGGCAAAGTCGTATCTGTTCGTGCAGCGGTAGCCGCAGATGTTGCACTGGAAAGGGTTCTCGTAGCCGTGGCAACCCATGTGAATGGTATACAGGACGTTGTCGGGGAAATAGATGTGGCAGTGCGGGCAATGCTGCAACAACTGCGGCTCGTGGCCCGGCGTGGGCGTGCCGGGCTGGCTGTTGGTGCCGCTGTTGGTGGGCGTGCTCGTCCTGTCGCTGCAGTGAGTGGCGTCGCGGATCTCATTGCAGGCCACCCCGGTGGACAGAGCAGCGGGCGGCTGGATGAGGAAAGAGGGCTTTTCTTCAGGGAGAGAATCCGCCCCGGGAGAGGCGGGCGCCTCGGAGGGCAGGTTGGAGAGCTGTCCCGCCAGAGCGGACAGCTGATTGAGGGGGTTGTGTTCCAAATCGTTGACTTTTTCAGCGTCCTCCGGCGGCACGCCGACATAGTGGCTGTCGATATCGTTGGACTCCTCGTTGCTGATGCTGCCCTTCACAGCCTCCTTCCTGTGCAGTTCCAAATCGGCCAAGAGGCGGCGACCGAATGCGAACGCACCGCCCCTTTTCGATAGGCCCCCGATCTGTCTGCGGTGTGCCAGCGGTGCCGAACGGGCACCTTTCATGGGGAGGATTTTGTGCCGCCGCCGCCGGTGGTGCGACAGGTTGCTGCGGTCGCTGCAGCGGAACGAGCACAGCTCGCATTTATACGGCTTCTCACCAGTGTGAGAGCGCATGTGCGCCTCCAGGTGGCGCTCGTATGCCGAGGCGAACGGGCAAAGGTGGCAACGGTGGGGCTTTTCACCTGAAGCAGAAGAAATAACCAAATAAAACGATGACAGAAGAATAAACACCGATGAAAATGAGCGGGGACGATGGTTACCGTACGAACGCCATGCCAACATACCTGTGTGTATGCGGATGTGTTCGATGAGACGCGCAGTTCCTCTGGTGGCGTAGTTACAGTACCGACACTTCAGCTTCCCGTCGTACGTCCTCTCAAAACCATCCACCAACATGCTGGAGCCATCCTCCAATGCCATGTCCACTGCAGGATGGTCCAAGCCATTTTGTACCAGAACTGGAGCCACACACGGCAAGATCTCAGATCTCTCAAATCAACAAGCAGTTACATTGAACAGCCACAAATATGCGGACAGCCAACTACAACACCAATAATTATGTGGCTCAGACGTTAAAGCCATTTATGTTGTTTTTTTAACCCTTTTTTTCAGGTTAATTCAGAGTAAACTCCAAACAAACATTATGGGCTATGTGAAATTCAAATCTATTTCTGTATTACAAAATTTACCAATAAACATTAGCAATAGACATGCTGTGGTGCTCATTATGTCCATATAAGGCAATATGTCACAATCCTTTACTTTTATTTTTGTTATCGAACATCCTGGGTTTGTGGACAACCTTACAGAGATAAGATAAGCCTTTATTGGTTCCCGTGGTGCGACCAAAACAGTCAAAAGTCACGTCAAAAAATTCAAGTGAAGACAAAAGCGTCCAGAAACCGGACTCCTGTCAGATGTTCAATAATAAAAATAATTAAAGAAAATCCCTTTCATTAAATTCACGGGTAAATAAATAAATATGTTTAGTCCTCCGTGGTTCCTGTTAAAAATTTAATAAAAATAAATGAAATAGTGTGAATGATTGTTAATAACAGTGCAGGCAGGATGTTCAACTCTCACCTGCTGCCTCCTCCGAATCCTTTACTCCACTGACGGAGCCGGAGATCATGTTGACATGTTGAGTTTGCTGGCTCAGATACTCCTGAAAATCCTTGACGAAATCCAGTGTCTCCGGCTTCTCCTCGCCCATTGGGAAGATCGGGAACGGTCTCCTGCCGCACACGGCACCTAAACACACACCTACAGAACCAAGCCTGACTTAATCTCTCACAAATCACTCAAGAAAGCTTATAAAATGGGTACTTCATTCCTTTAATCTGATTGGCTGAGCTGCTTGTCTAGCCATTAAATTACTCGATACCCCAAACCCCTGACCGCTTCACATTCGTATAAATGCGTGATTTAAAATGTACTGTTTCCTAAAGTTTTTCATAAACTGTGATTTGTAATTTAGCCACAAGATGGCAGTACTTGATTGTTAAAAGAAACAGAAATCTTTCATTTGCAGTCAGAGTTCATTTTGAAAAACAGACTGGATTATGTCACAGAAGGAGAGTGACATAATCCAAGCAAATAATAAAGCAAATATGCTTTTAGTCAATGCATTTTTTTTTTAGTGTTTTGGTAACCGTTTTATAAAGGCAATACGGCAAGACAGGGCGTGCATTATAATGAATAAACCACAGGAAAGAGGTGTAACAAGGTTACCCGGGGTTTATTCACAATAATGCATGCCCTCTCGTGTGGGTTTACTTGAACTTAAAGCCAGTGGAAAACACGTATGTCAGGGGTTCTCAGCGGCTCTCAGAGTGGGACCCCAATTTTCTCATGGGTATTAAGTCATGACTCTTTCATCGAACACAAATCAGATTTATTTGTGCAAAAATCACCTTCAAAAACACATTTTAAACATACGGCTAGCCATGCAAACTTAATTTGAGAGCAATTCTTTTAAAATAAACTTTTGCTCAATTAACAAAAATCCACATTTAAACTCCAGGTTATGTTTGCATTTCACCATCTTTGCCTCTGAATATCACAAATGTAAAGAGAAGGGTACCCGGCAATCAAATTGTGGTTACCATACCAACAAGAATGCTGCACGCGCCTGACAGGTGTCTCTCTGTCCCATTTTTATTAAAAGATAAACTGCATGCATAAAATTAGATGTGCAGCTGCCACGTCAATATTTTAAGTCGAAGCATTTGATTTGTTTTTATTTTCAACGTTTATTATTTTTTCATTTTGTTTCCTGAAATGCGTCCATTTAATAAAAGCTCTATCCTCAATACGTGTGACGGTAGTGAGTCTCCACTACAAAAAAAGAGGCTGCGGCGAAGCCATAAGACGAAGAGTCAAGCTTTACAAGTTTTTAAAAACCAAATGCATCCAAAATATGCGTTTAAACTGGCTGAAGACAAAAAGCTGTCAATGGTGTATCATGGCAGCACCAGCGCGGTGCATGAACACTGTAAACAGTGTTCAACGCCACAGCAGGTTTCTATTTGTAAGACTAACTTCTACCTTAGAATGTACATTAAATCAGTCGTGATGAGACATCTGTTTTTTTCTATTATTTTAATTTCATTGTGTATGGCAATATATACAACAGATACAGTTTTAATAAGTTTGATTACCGTTGCCAAATAGGCTTACACCTTGTTTAATATGGAGAACCTGAATTTGAGGTTTAATGGAAATGTGGATATCGTTGCAAGTTACACAACTGTTTTACACAAAAGCCTTTTTTTGTTTAGTTAAAAAGCTGGAAAGTTTTGCAGTTTGTTGTAAAAAAAAAAAAGGAATTTACATGAGATTATCAGTTCTGTTCTTTGGAAGAAAATGTATAGTTTAGACTTGTCGACTAATCATTGAATCGATAGCAACATAGTGGCAGCTCTAATCAGTTGAGAGTTCATGATTTTTCTCTTTACAATCATTTATTCTTTTACAAACTGTCTGCGTCCCACCAGTTGTGGCCTCTGTATTTGCTTTCTATTTATTTCTTTAGTCTTACCATATTCTATTAAAAACAACAAACTATATATTACTGTATAAGTGAGTTTGATGGCTCACGTTCAAAAGAAATTTAAGTAAAGTTGAAGTATTTAAGTGCACTTACTTTAGACTGACTACCCATCTAAAACTTTATACTAAACGAATATCAAAAGTAAGGGATGTAAGAATGACTAAAATTAAAACAATAAATCCCACATTACAAAAAAACCCCTCATATTATAACTCATATCTGTGGAGTCGCTATGCAGCTTGATAAACAGCTGTAAACAGGTGGTGTTGCTATGACGCTGAACGATATTTGGACAGCCCGAACACGTGCGCCACGATTGGCGGTTTATCACTCTTCTGCGGCTACGATTGGATTACACTGTGTTTGTGACGAGTCACCAATCAGCAGACAGACAGACTGCCCAATAGGGGCGCCGCGGAATCCACCAATCGCAAACAAAGGAGGCGGGATAAGGCGGAAAACGAGTAGGATTCGAAGATAAGGCGTCACAGAGTAAACGTTATCGTTTCTGTTTGCGGTTCGTGTCTTTAAGCCCAGCCTTACCTCGACACCGACGGCGGGGTTCGAACCGCGTGGATAAGGCTGGAGGTCCACCCCGGTGCCCTCAAAGCCGATCACCGTGTCCCATATCCGAGCTCGGTCCGTGGAGAGCGGCTAACTGCTAATCAGAGCAGCGGGATGTTTAAAGGCTTCCCCGGATGCTGACGGCGCTACTCAATGTTCCCTGCTGCTTCATAATCCCCTCTGTGACGCGTTATAAGCGGGAACAGCGGCGAAGGCCGACCGTGAGGCACCACAGAGACCCAACCGGACCAAACACACCCGAGAAGAACCAAAACAAAAGCTCCCTCACAAAGCTGGAGCCAGAACGGCTTTATGACGTCATTTCCGCTTGTTCTATAGTTACGCAAAAAGTCTCCGTGTTCCGTACACTCATCATTTCTCATCTAGGTTACGTTATTTAACTATTTGAAATAACGTTTTGATATCGTTTATTCATCAGCTTAAGAATAAAGTTAATTACCAATACTGCTACTGCTATGATAAACAACAATGATAATATAAATATAGCCAACAGCCTTCCTTTAGATTTATCACCATGACAACCACCACTGCAAAGTCAAAAGTTGTGACATTCCTAAATTGTTCCTTTAGTTTTATCACTATGACAACCGCCGCTCTAAAGTCACAAAGTTGTTTAGGAACGTTCCAATTTCTGTAATTTCTAAATTGTTACTTTAATTTTATCACCATGACAACCACCACTTCAAAGTCACAAAGTTGTAAAATTCCTAAATTGTTCCTTTAGTTTTATCACTATGACAACCACCACTCCAAAGTCACAAAGTTGTGAAATTCCTAAATTGTTCCTTTAGTTTTATCATATGGCAACCACCACTCCGAAGTCACAAAGGTGTTGAGGAATGTTCCAAAATCTGTAATTAGTAAATTGTTTTTTTAATTTTATCACCTTGACAACCACCACTCAAAAGTCACAATGTTCTGACATTCCTAAATTGTTCCGTAGTTTTATCACAATGACAACCACTACTCCAAAGTAACAAAGGTGTTGAGAAACGTTCCAATAATATGACTTTTCCCAAGTTTCAACACTATGGCAACCACCACTCTAAAGTCAGAAAGTTGTTAAAGAACGTTTCAATAATATAACGTTCCTTAAGTTTTATCACTATGACAACCAGAAGATAATAAAACTACTATGTGATGTCTGTGTAACTTTTATGTTGTTTAAAATTCTACTGTTGTATTCCTAAGCTTCATCCAGGATAAATACTTTTATTAAATTAAATGTTTATCCCTCATGGAAGATTTTAGTAAATGCATTCATTCTCCAATTTGAAGGTGTGTGAATATCTCTGTGAATACATACTTTTGCACCTAAGTTTTATAATGTTATTTCATTTATCTTAATAATAATAATTATTGATCAACAGATACACCTGGTACAGGGTGCCAATCCATTGCTGGGCACACACCCACTCACACAGTCGCACACACAAACACACACTATACAGGGCAATTTAGAGCATTCAATTCACCTTCATGTTTTTGGA
>JAOUQT010000002.1:17924870-17937811 GCA_025769995.1 Xyliphius kryptos | reverse complement strand
CACTGATGATCCTGAACTCACTGATGATCCTGAACTCACTATTGATCCTGAACTCATTGATGATCCTGAACTCACTATTGATCCTGAACTCATTGATGATCCTGAACTCACTATTGATCCTGAACTCACTATTGATCCTGAACTCACTATTGATCCTGCGGCTGAATGATCAATTTAATAGACATCAAGAGTGAATTACATTTATCTCATTTGTACACCTGGGTGATTATTCAGGGTATCACACAATGGCCCAGCAGAGGCGACTTGGCAGTGGTGGGATCTGAACTCATGATCTTACAGTCAGCAGTCCCCAAAATCCCTATAACCAAACTTTAAAATCTAGTGTAAAGCCTTCCCAGAGGAATGGAGGTTATTATAACTGCAAACTGAGAATAAAATTAGGAATATTATCCCAAAGATGTCCACAAACATTTGCCCATATATAAGTTTTGTTGTTATATTTCTAGACATTGATATCATTAAATATCTCAAGCTTCAATTTCATAATAATAGAAACACCTGTACAGGGCGATTCAATTGAAAAAGGCCCCAAATATTATTATACTTGTATAACATTGAACGTCTTTACTAAGTACGAACTTACCTCGCTTAAGGGTTTGTTCTTCAGTCCATCAGGGAGGTTTTAATCCCATAGAGAACTGTGTTCAGTAGTGTGTGTGTGTGTGTATTAACACAATTAATTTGTGACTCAATAAAAAAGGGGGGGCATGTTGAGTTTTAACAGAATATCCGGGGCCTTTTTCTAGTGAATCACTGTGGATAACGTCACTGGAGAAGACAAATCTGTTGCTAGATCAGTTCTGTCCGAACATCCAGGTACGAAAGTGCACAGAACCATCGGAACCAGGTTATACACCGAAGTGCCAGAATAACTGGTACAAAATGCAAACACTTACTTGAGTCCTACACCCCAAACCAACTCGTGTACCAGTTTTAATGGCACTGCAGTGTATATTTATTTACATATAAACATATAAACGCTACCAGGAAATGAGCCGTGCTTTTAAAGATGGTCGTCCATCATGCAAAAATAGAAACATTCCTGGTATGAGAATTTTAAATGTGCAGGAGCATTCCTTTGTGTTCGTGTCTGATTGTTTTGACTTCATAGATATTTCTCCTCGAAGAATTTCTGCTCAAACATTTCCATCACTTTTGTCGTGCAAGGTTAGAACAAACGGGAACAACACTCCTTTAGCCTCTATGGGAGCTTTCAATGGTTCCTCTGCAAACCGAACAGCTTCTTCCTCCACAATAAACTGTAGCGTCTGGGTCTTGTTGACGCAGTAGATGCAATTTCCAATCACAGCACACCTGAACGGCAAGGGGCCCCCTTGTTGATAGGAAGCGCAGTCGTGCCACATCTTGACAATTGTGTTGTATTTAAAAACATTGACACCTTGTTCACGGTTGACGTCGAACCTGTAGATGAAGCTCTTCAGCGCAACCATGTCGGTGGATTTCTTCCTGCTGTTGTTGTATGGACATTCCTGCCACTCGTCCCTCTTGGGGTCGTACTTCAAGAGGCGGTAGAATAGAGTTCCGCCAGATACATACAGCTCTCCGTTGCAGGTAGTAGCCTCATGGGCGACTGCAAAGGCTCCTTTGGGTAGCGGAGCCACAGTGGTCCAACGGTCCATACGAGGGTCATACTTTTCCACAGTGAAGAGACATTCGCCACCAATGGCATATATAAAACCATCCATTGACACCAATTTGAGTTGGGACCTCGCTTGGTTCATGGGTCGTATCTCGCACCAGCGGTCTGTTATTGGGTTGTAGCAGAATACTTTGTCTGATGCCTTTCCTTTCTCACCAGATCCCTGAATACCACCTGCGACAAACAGGTAGTTATACATGCAGCAGACGCCACAGCCCTTGGTATTAACATCCTCGGGTATTATGGTCAAAGTGTGCCAATCGTTGGTTTTCACGTTGTAGTAGTAAATCATGTGGCTGTCCTCAAACGAGGTGACGGAGAGAGGACTCTGTGGCCTGCTGTTGCTCCTGCTCGGAGGTCTGCTACCCATTCGCTCAAAAACATCATTAAGTTCAGCCACCATCAAACACTTGCGCCCCTCCATTCGATTCCTCAAAACCAGATCCCTCTCGGAGCCGGTGAGCCGCCCGTAAACAGCAGGATCTTTAAGTACCTGTAGGAAATTGTCACTTATGAAACGATATGCCGTGTCCTTCAGTTCGCTCAGTCGCTGCTTTTTAGCGATAGTTAGAATCTCGTAGCAATTCTGCGTCGTCAACTGGGAAGACACGGACTCGATTGCAGCTTGCACAGCACATGGGATCTGCAAGATCTTCGCTCCGGTCACGACATCCGTGACATTATCCTTGCTCACGTTCATGGTGGAGGTGTAAACATAATCGATCAATACACACAACGTCTTGTAACTTACACCTTTCACTTTCAGAATGTCTCGAGAAAGCCTGGCTTTAAAGTAGTCGCTTTTTTCTGCTACAACAGACTTGTGTACTTTAAGCTTCTGTCTTCCGACTTCAATGACTAAATCTGGGTTCTCAGCAACAGAGCTGGAACTTCGTACCCCGTTCCCATTGTTCTTTACGTCATCTACTGGCTCGCGTGTAAAGTGTCTGTGTGCAGCTCCCACAATTCTACATGAATTGTCCAGTGTTTGCTCCAAAGATCTGTTTTCCTTAGAGTCGGAAAAGGAATCGTGTGAAATAGAAGACATGTTACTGATGACGCTTGGACTCCGCATGACTTCGCTCTCGTAAACACAAGACTTAGCCATTTCCACTTTGGCTTCTGACCTCAGGCTAAGTAAAGGTTTCTCGACTGTGGCTCCGTTCTTCTCCGCATTCAACCCGCTGTTGTGAAAAGGCTCGATTTGCTGCTTAAGACCACCATCCTTTGGTTGAATGTGATCCTGGAACCTACTATCACTGGAGTTTCCATCATGCATACAGTCTCTAGCCTCTACGCAACCACTTTCCAGACTCCCAGATTCCACATTGTTCCAGGATGGCTGTAGTATTTCAGTTTCAGAAACACAAACGCTTTCATCTTTCAGAATAACCGTGTCTGATTCTTTGGTTCCAATGGTTTGCTCGGGGTCTTCGTTATCCGCAGCATGAAATATAACATCTGCCTTTATGGTGAACATGTTACTCATGTTATTATTCTTTCTACGTGCAAAGAGAGAGCACAAATCTGTCCTTCAGAATTTAGCAGTGGTCATCTTCTGATTATAGATCTGTCAAAGTCATGCTGAAGTTCTGAGGCTGATTGACAGCCAGTAATCAATCGTCTGTAATTTCTCCAGAGGCAGCATTGGCTTGACAAATCCTAATTGGACTACATCAGCGGAGACGGGTGCTTGCCTTGATTGCATTTCCACATAGTCAATAACAAGTGGAAGAAAGTCCCCCGGGGTCGCCCCTGTGTCCTTCCTGGAGTCATCAGGTAGATCAAAACCTGCATCAAAAAAATGATAGCACTTATTTATGGAGTTCCATTTTCATCTCTCTGTTTCTACACACACTGCCACTGAGAGAGTGTTGAGTCTGACCTCGTCTCAGACTCCCGGCTGATCTACAGAATCTTTTTATAAACTGTTTAATATTTTATCAGCTAAATAAAGATGTGATTCCCTTCTGAGTCTGGTTCCTCTCAAGGTTTCATCATCTTATCATCTCAGCGAGTTTTTTCCTTGCCACAACCGGAGTACCTGGAAGAAACCCACACGAACGCACCGAGAATCCCCCACCGGGGGATCAAACCCGGGTCCTTCTTTCTGTGAGGCAACAGAACTACCAGCACTGTGCCAGGTAATTTTGTTAAATAATAAACTAAATCATTTATATAAATTCATTGTAAAAGAACGACAAGAATGAGAGATAACACAACCTAAGTAGAGGCAAGCACGTTAAAATGTTTCATAAAAATATCTTTAGATGTTTATTTATTATTAATTGATTAATCAGTGGAATAGAATAAAAATAAAGTACAGTGTCACAGAATTAAAAACAAATGTACAAATAGAATAAAAATTAAATAAAAAAGAATGAATTAATAATAATAAAAAATTAAATACATTTATAAACAAAAAAGGTAATAAAATGTCACTATTAACGTGTTATATTATTAATATTATTAATGTATATACACGTGTAATAAACTTTTATTTTGTATTTATATTTATGCGTTATTAATGACGCCGGGGGCTTCAGCGAATCCTAGAGTGTCACGTGACAGACGCAAGCTTTTTTTGGCATTCACCGGCATTTACAAGCAAACCATTAAAAAAAGAACCGACTCACAGCGTTTACGTAAAAGAATCGGTTCAAAGAATCGGCTTTGCTGAATCGTTAGGGATTATTGCCGAGCATGCGCAGTTCGAAAAAGATAAAATAAAGAAAAAATACATTAAAAGAGGCGGATTAATAAATAAATTGAGCAAGAAAAAGGTTAAAAAAAGAAGCGAGCAGCGATTACGCAGATTATTAAATTAATAAAGAGTTAATGTCTTTATCTTTATAAATACCATTAGTCTAAATTAGAAAAAAATGAGTCCATGAGGAAAAAACAGGTACACCATACAGATATAATAATAATAATAATAATAATAATACAAATGAAAGTATAAAATAATAGTAATATATAATAATTATATGTAAAGATCAATTGGAATAAATACTTACGCGTTGATTTGATTTTTTCTATTTCCGGGTTATATAAGAAACACAAGCTGCACGTGAGATCTAATCTACTCATATATATATTAATATTAATGTGTCAGTTAAATATCTTATACTGTGTCTGAAAGTGTGTGCGTGTGTGTGTGATGGTTCCTCTGGACGGGGAGTTTAAACCGCACCCCCTTTCTGTGTTAACCCTACACACTAAATCTAACACACACACACACGATCCAGCACACTACAGTAGCACACAGTGAGACCGACAGTCTGGAAAGCCGTAGGTGTCAAACATCTGCCTTTCACACCCGTTATGGTTGTCCAAAGCGGTTGAAAGAGTCGAATTTTGAATCAGAAAGATTAGGAAATCCGGTGCCTCTGGACAAGGATCATAAAAAGCGCGCGCACACACACACACTTTTGTGTAACGAGCCCAAAGTAATATGCAGCACATCTGCATAATAATCAAAGCCGGTTGTTGCGTAACAGTGGAACCAGCGGTCAGTTCCATGTGCTGTAAACTTGTCGTCAACATAAATGACAATATTTATCTCACGATGAGAACAAGGATAAATCTCTACACTAGTATATTATATCCATACACAGTATACTAGTTACAGACCATTTTGATATATCCAACATATTGACTTTGGTCTTTTTGGGGTAACTCAGAGCACCTGGAGGTGACCCACAGAAACACTGGGGGAACATGCAAACTTCTCACAGGGGATTGAAACTCTAAAGCCTTATCATCCAGTCATGGATGCTCATTTCCTTTTCACATAGGCTATCTGGTTTCATTCTTCCCTATAAGTTCTTCCCTAATGAAGATGTGCACATGTTCATTCTAGAATTTAGAACTGACCATTGCTCATCAATGACTGGCTTCATGGTGCATACAAGTTCACACCTGTTCACACCCTAGACCAGACCGAAGAAGTAACTCCACATATGTCCACAATGAACTGTGTTCTCGGAGGAACTGAATCAACTTTAGTTACCTGCATTATTAAGCATGCATTGCAACAAGAATGACACGTGGTTGTTGTTTGACACCTTTGGCTTTCCACACTTGCAGCACAGGCGAAGTACTGCAGCGTGTAGGTGAGGCGTTCCTGCACAAGTCTGTACACTTCAATATGTGCTTACACAACAGCATAGACATCTTTTCAGCAAATAATCCCTCAGATCACATTCGATTGCTTCAGTCAGTTCCTTCATTTGTAATCCACTGCCGTAAAGATGAATTTATATTCTCAACATAAACTTGTGCAGTAATTCTGATTGGATCACACAGAAGATGGGCGTCGCCATAATTTACAGATGTGTTCAAAAATAATATCATTGTGTTTAAAACAACTGAGATAACATCATGTAGTTCTATCTACACTGTAACACTGCGAGAACTTTACACTCAATTCCACATGAAAACATGAAGAAAATATCAATAAGTAGATCACAATAATATCAGTATATAATTATTAATTCAGTCTAATATTTATAGAATAAAGTGTCATTTCTTCCAGATTTAGTTTTTTGTTTTAAACACTGAACTAATATTGAGTTATAACGTTATTACTGATAACTGATTTATACTGGAATCAATAACATCCAACACACACTCACTGCACCACACTACACTTCTACATTCCTAGATTTTAATTAGGAACAGTATTATTGATCAAATTATCAATCATATTGGGGTCTAGGGAATGTTCTGGTCACTTCATAACATCAATCTTGTTGGTCTGGAACCAGGATGTTACTGGTGTGTTTGGTGTCATTGTCCTGCTGAAACTCACATTTCAAGGTCATTTGTTCTTCAGCACAAGGAACATGACCTCTTCCACTATTCTGATATATTCCGACTGCTCCATGGAGATTGGAATGTGTTAAATAACCATGACTCCGATGTATGAGATCCATCCTCAAACCATTATACCTTACACCTCCATGTTTTACACGTCCACTGTGAACTGAGGCTTTAATTCAGTGTTTATGGGACATCTGTGGAACAATATTACTTTACTCTGTCTATAGAAAGTTGCTCCTCGTCTCGTCTCTGTTCTTTAGTAAACTGTAATCACGTCTTTATTTCGGCACCGGAACTTGACGAAGGTTTCTGTGAAGAGTTTCCTGATTTTCGCTGTACTCACAGGTCACTGAAGATCATTCTTCGACAGTCTGTTCTGTTCTGTGATTTCTGTGGCCGCTGCGACTGAATTCTTCATTATATTTATATAATGTTTTTTCGTCTCCAATAAACGCCGTGGTCAGAGTTTGTTAAACTTCAGTACAACGTCTGGAACGACCCATTAGTCACTAAATAAAACCAGCAGGTGCAACATTAACTGCCCTCCTTCTTTAACTGAGGGCAATAATTAACCCCCGTTTCTTAACAGAAGTAGTGACTTTAATTTCACACTGATGTTAATTTGAACATTACATGAGACAATTACACACGTGTGTGTGTGTGCGCCATGACTCTCACACCCACTCTCTCTGAACCGGATGTAATGTGACAGATGTGGCTAAACCCAAACCATAGCCCCAGGGGGCATTGTAGCGATGATGGTGTGGGTCTGACAGTGAGAGGGTGGGCACTCTGCGCTGGCACTCTGTACTGGCACAGGGATCGTTAAGGTTGAGTTTTTCTGGAGATGATTGTGTTTTATTGTCGGTGTTCAGTGTTTTATTGCGATGGTCTTCTGTGGTGTTGCTGCTGTTCTGGTGAAACCCGGGTCAAGGTTGTGAGTTTGTCTTGTTTTATTAGTTACTGATAACAAGTTACTGACACTTTATTGTCTCTGACATCGTTAACTCGTGTATTTACAAAATAAACACAAGATTATTCATCCATTCATTCTCTGTACCCGCTCAACCCTAGTTCAGGGTCCTGGGGAAACCAGTGCCCAAGAGCAGGAGCAACCCTAGACAGGTAACGGTGCACACACACACACACACACACACACACAATCTCACGTTCACACACTAACAGGCAATTTAGAGACGCCAGTTAAACTATCGTGCATGTCTATGGAATGTGGGAGAAAACCCGCATGAACTTGAGGAATACCTGCACTGTGCCACTGTGCCACCCTAGATAAGATTAGGCAAATTTGATTGATCCCAGGATGAACATCGAGTTTTACAGTAACAGGGAAATGAATCATCATCATCATCATGAAAGAATGAAGAAAATAAGACAAGTATCATGTCATAGCCTCAAGATGTTTGGCTGCATGGATGAGTCAGCTTTCTCTAATTCCCTCCATCTCATGTTTGTAGCAGTCTGGCGCTTGATTATCCAGTCCTTGTTGTGATGATGTCCATCTGTGTTGTACTTCCATGTCTTCTGACCGTCCATACGTCCTGCCGTTACACTTGCTTTGATGCTTCCATGTGGGAACCTCATCACATAAGTCCAGCGGTGTTTGAAAGTTTGTGCACCCTGAGAAATATTTAACATACGTGAATGTAGTTGAGCTAAAAATAGCTTCAGATTGAGTCGAATGAAGTCGGTGAAGATCCTTCTCCATCACTCCCAATAAAACTGATCAGATCAATTACACGTCGCCCTGAAAAACGTAGTCACGTGTAAAAAACGTGTTGTTGAGAAAGAACACGCGTCTGTCACATAGCAACAGTTTCAACCAGAACATCTAGTACCATCAATAGACAGAGATAGAGACAGATAGAGGGATAGATAGATAGAGACAGATAGAGGGATAGATAGATAGAGACAGATAGAGGGATAGATAGATAGAGGGATAGATAGATAGAGACAGATAGAGGGATAGATAGATAGACAGAGACAGATAGAGACAGATAGAGAGAGAGAAATCTTCCTCCTGCAGTAGAAACATGATTTGTTTCTGTCGGTTTTTAAAGATTTCAGATTTGATGTGAAATTCTACTTTCCACCATTTTCACAGTTTTTCTTTCTCGATGACGTCATCACTCTGAAAAAATAAATAAATAAACTGTATGTGGTTATAGAGTTTAAATTAAACTGCAATGAGTTTATCTTCAATTTCTCAAAATCCCTCAGAAATTGTGACAGTGGAATCTTGGAAGAGTTTAAATCCGAATAACACGTGCTTTCTGACCACAAAACTTCATTTATTGTTAAATAATTAATATCAATTTATTTGATTATATCAAACTCAACTACATTTCACCTTCATCCTCATCTTCTCCAGGAAATCACGTGATCTATAGAATGTATTACATCCAGCCACTAGAGGGCGAACGAGACATTTTGCTTTTTAATTTTATTTACTCATGAATTCTGGATGAAATTGATATAAAAACCTGTGTGTTTTAAAAATCCTGAATATATTTCAATCCCAGGTCAAAAAAAGTTGGTGCACCGTGTAAAATCCAATGATTTCCAGTTCTCCATGAACTCGTGGTTTATTGACAACAGTATTCCGAACACACTCCGTTGAGTGACGTCATCTTCAGCATCAATGACCTTTTTAAAGTTCATATTCATACACGCAGTTACACATCTATACACAAGCCTTTTCCAATTTACCTGGCCTCGATATCTTTGGACTGTGGGAGGAAACCATAGCACCCGGAGTAAACCCACGCAAAAACCCAACATTTCATCAGTTATCAACATCTCAGTCGATACGTGGGCAACAAAAGTCTGAAAATTAAAGATTATTAAAGCATAAAAAACAAGAGAACAGCATTTCTCCAGGATCCAACAGTGGCACCTTGGTACTCCAGGGCTTCGATCCCGGATCTGAGATCTGAACCCAATTTCCAAACAAGCTGAGAAAAGAAGGTCAGTGTGCGGTGTTGTATATGAGACTAATATTCTCTTATAAATGTTTATAAATAGTGTCTTTTAATACCAAAAAATACTGTAGTTTCATATCTATATAGTGGACTCTGGGTGGGCAACACATTGATTTGTGGGGTTAACAGCACCCTTGGCCCTTAATAAATCCAAGTTGTTGCAACCAGAGCTGCGTCTAAAATGGCAACTACTACAGTAACTACTATTCCAGCACGAGTATGTACTTCTCAACCGTGAGCCGCCATCTTACCAACCTTTGACCCAAGACTTCCTATCAGGTGAATTATGGGATATAATGCGCTATACCGCTATAGTGCTGAAGATGCAAACTAACAAATGTCCTCCAACCCTAGTACAATATCCAGGAACTTTTCACATATTACTTGATCCCCACTCCAGGCAATTCACTGCTCTTGAGAAAGGCATCAAACCCTCAATTGTTCTCTGTGTGCCAGTGGGGGGCAGCACACTGCTCCGGGCACACTGTTCTAAGTGTTTTATTTATTATTATTATTATTGTTATTATTGTTATTATTAGTATTGTTATTATTATTATTATACTACATTGTGTGCGGCATGGTGGCACAGTGGTTAGTGCCGTAACCTTACAGCAAGAGGATCTGGGTTCCGTGTGGGGCGGAGTTTGCATGTTCTCCCAGTGTTCACATGGGTTTTCTCGGAGTATTCTGGTTTCCTCCCACATTTTAAAGACATGCATGATAGGTTAATTGGTGTCTCTTAATTGCCCGTTAGTGTGTCAATGTGTGCGTGATTGTGTGTGTGTGCGCCCCATGATGGATTGGCACCCTGTCTAGGGTGGGCACTGGCTTCCCTGTGACCCCAGAACTGGGATTAAGTGGGTGTAGACAGAGTTGTCGTGACCCGTTGATTATTAAACGGAAGAAAATGAATGAATGAATGAATTAATTAATTAAGGACACAAAACCTCCAACTAGTGTGAAAGCATGCCATTTCTCACTCAGCTCAGGTGTTTTGTCCCGTACGGCTTTCCACAACGCAGGTTCTTCCACGTTCTCCTCTGTGTAAACCCCGCCCACTTTTTTGTTCGTCTTGCGGGATGATGTCACGTCTTTAAATATTCCCGTTGCTTTTTTTGCCAATGTGTCCACATCCCTATCCACAATGTTCCCGCCCTCTCTCTCTCTCACACACACACACACGCACGGAGTAACAATCTACACGCAGCGATGACGAAGTGATTCCGAATTCCGACTAATTTAAAATTATTCGTGCATTATCAGTGTGCATTGACCGTTAGCGGTGAGGTAGAACGTGTTAGCATAAGAAGCTAATCATAGTTCAGTGCTGAGGAAAGTGTATGTGTGCGCGCGCGTGCGAGGGATTATTTTCTATAGGTTTATTTCCAGGCGGAAAGTTCGGGAATGTCTCTGTCGGTACCGCAGAACGGTCAAGGAGATAACGAACCCGTTATCGAGCTTTTTGTCAAGGTAACTCACATATTTATTCATTTAATATTCTTATTTATTTTCTTCTATTTTCTTTTTTTTTAAAGAAAGAAAGAAAACGCCATCTTCAGCGCGCGAGGGAAAAAAACCGTTAATCCTGAAATTGTACATTAAAATAAACTTTAAAACCGAAGATAACGACTTTTTAATCAGAAATGTGATGAAAATGATTTAAATATAGTATTATTATCTTTATTAAAAACACCTTGTGTAGTGATTTGTTGTCGTATAACGGTTTATTTTGATTTCGCGGGTGGTTCGATACACGATACTGATTATTATTGCGATATTAAATAACCGACTTCAGGTAAAACATGTATTATTAATATAAATAAAACACACACAATACAGTTCTGGGCTCGACATCTTTGTGCAATAATATTACTTTTAATGTCCTTATAGCTATAAAAAGATGTACTCATTTTATAAGTCTTTCTTTCATTGTTGGGCTTTTCACTGCCACTAGAAGTCACTAGTGCGAGACACTCGCATTGCCGATTTGAAACGTGTTTTACATGCCCTTCTTGCAATCATCACAATTTAGTGTCTCCAAGTCACCCCGCATGCATGCCTTAGACTATGTGGGGAAACCAAAGTACCCCAGAGTATAACCACGCAAATACAGGCAGAACTTCAAACTGCACTCAGAGATTTCCCAGGTTCCCACACCCAGAGATCAAACACGGTTCCTACTTGCTTCCATTATCTGATATTAATAATAATTTAACAACATTGGACTATAGATGGAAATTAGAGCAAATCTGGGGCCACTTTCAAGTTTAAGTGTGTTTTGTTAGCCTTTGGTCTCTGGATTTGAATCTGGAATCTGCTGGGAATGTCCTATGGACTTGCGCACTCTCACCACTTCACACTCCCTCGCAGATTCTTGTTTTACAGACTGATTAGTCTGGTTCTCCTCAGTGTTTCTTTCGCTTATATCCTCTCAGGGAGTCTTTCTTTGTCATTTATGATAATAACATGAGTTTAATTTCTATAAATCTGATTTGTGTTCCATTGTGAAAGGTATTTATAGAAATATAGTTGTTCCCATGGTAATCAATGACGAGAATGAATGTGTTCTGTATCGTGTAATCACTGGAGCATCGGAAGAAAAAACGACTGTTTTGTGACACGCCTGTGTGTGTGTGTGTGTGTGTGTGTGGAACAGTTGATTGGTTTGTTATCAGTGGAAAAGCTGATGTTATATTGGTGAAATAAAGTTAAAGGTACCAAAAAAAACAATAGTAGCTGGAACAAGTGTGTTCTTCTCGTACCTCGTTGTCACTCCAGTTTCCGGAATTGTAATTTTCTTAATAAACACAAACTTAGAAAGAGAAACGTTTTCACCTGATGTTGTTTAACTGAAAGATAGAGAGTGTTTCCTGCTCTGTTCTTCCCCATCTCTCTCTTTCTTTTGCTTTCACTTGCTCTCCCTCGCTGTGTCTCTATGTCCAGATTTTGTCTTTGTAGAAGCCCAGTGCTTTAGAAGAGAGCGGGAAAATGCCTGGGAGAAATAGGGGCAAGGGACAGGAAAAGAAGGGAGAGGGGCGATCAGTAGGAGGCAAAGAAAGGGGGAGAGGAAAAGCAGAAAGAAGTCTAAATTCACTCTCTGGTCAAAGTCGATTGAGATTAGGAAACAAAATGAAAAGATTCCAAAATCATTTACTAATTATCTTACGCCTCCAATGGCTAAGAGTTTCCTCCGCGGCCTTGAGCAGGCTGACATCTTCTCTTCTCTCTCACCCTGGCCTCCTCCTACACCAATGCCTGCTACATCTTCTCTTCTCTCTCACCCTGGCCTCCTCCTACACCAATGCCTGCTACATCTTCTCTTCTCTCTCACCCTGGCCTCCTCCTACACCAATGCCTGCTACATCTTCTCTTCTCTCTCACCCTGGCCTCCTCCTACACCAATGCCTGCTACATCTTCTCTTCTCTCTCACCCTGGC
>JAOUQT010000002.1:17810168-17821202 GCA_025769995.1 Xyliphius kryptos | reverse complement strand
CTATCCTGCAAGAAGAATGGCTTAAAATCCCTCTGACCACTGTGCAAGACTTGTATGTGTCATTCCCAAGACAAATTAACGCTGTATTATTGTGAATTATTATAAATTATTGTGGTCTAAAACCAGGTGTTTCAGTTTCATTGTCTACAACACGTTCACAATTGTGGGAACTTGCAATTTATAAATCACAAAAATTTCTCGTGTATATTTACTCAAATCACGTATCAACACCCCATGGGTTGACCAACAGAGAACACTTTCATTCGGTAGATCAGATACTCTTCTACCCAGCCTGAATCACTGACATCATTTCCTGTGCTAACTTTTGAAGTGAGCAGGTTTCAGGATCCTGCAGAAAATATAACTAGGCGCTGAAATGGGAGGGGCGAACGCGATTAATCGAGGTGTGCTGCATTTTAATTGAGCAGTTTGAGTGTATTCTGTACCCCGTGTAGCTGACCGCGCTCCCTGTATCTGACCGCGCTGGTATTTCTTTAATTTGCTCGAATTATGATAGACATCGAGTGCTCACATAAAAGGCAGTGAGTGATCGTACACAAAAGCGTTTTCACAAATCTGTATGTATTTATAAAACCTTTCAAAAAACTGTGAGGAGTACAGCACACGCCAAGGGCAAAATAAAACAGGAGAGAAAAAAAGAAAGAGTGGAAGAACAGAGAGAAAAAGAGAAACAGTGGGAAAGGAGAGGACCAACAGAGCGGAAGAGAGAGGGGAAGAACAGAGAGAAAAAGAAAGAGGAAAAGTGTGAGAGAGAGAAATAAAAGGAAACAAGAGGGGGAGAACAGCAAGAAAACAAGAAAGAGAGAGGGGGAAGAGAGAAAGAACAGAGAGGAACACAGAGCGCTATAACAGAGAAAAAGAGGAGAGAGGGGAAAAAGAGAAAGAACAGAGAGGAACAGAGTACTAGAACAGAGAAATTGAGAGAAGGAGAGGAACACAGTGCTAGAACAGAAAAAAAAGAGAGGAGAGGGGAAGGAAAGGAAGAACAGAGAGGAACACAGTGTTAGAACAGAAAAAAGAGAGGAGAAGGAAAGGAAGAACAGAGAGGAACACAGTGCTAGAACAGAGAAAAAGAGAGGAGAGAGGGGAAAGAGAGAAAGAACAGAGAGGAACAGTGCTAGAACAAAAAAAAAGGAGAGAGGGGAAGGAGAGGAAGAACAGAGAGGAACACAGTGCTAGAACAGAGAAAAAGAGAGGAGAGAGGAGAAGGAAAGGAAGAACAGAGAGGAACACAGTGCTAGAACAGAAAAAAAGAGAGGAGAGAGGGGAAGGAAAGGAACAACAGAGAGGGAGACAGAGAGAGTGGTAGAACAAAGAAAGAAACAGTGAGAGCGAGCGAGAAAAAAAGAAACAAGAGAGGGGAGAACAGAGAGAGGACAAGAAAAGAAAGACAGTGGAAGAAAAGAGCGAGAGGAGAAGAACAGAGAGAAAGAGAGTCCGACTCACCCTGTACACCTCTTTGGTTTCCAGGTCCCACATTTTGATGATCATTCCAGCAGACAGCAGGAGTTTCCCATCAGGACTCACACACAGACTCGTCACTGCCGCTCTGTCTGCTTTCCATTTACTGAAAACACACACACACAGACACCCCTTCTTTAAAATTCAGCCAGGAATAAATAAAACATTTCCAGGAGACAACATGACTATATAGTATTTGTCTTCTTCATGAAGCTCTATACATTTAAATGGTGACCGCTCTGGACTGGATCTGGACACAAACTGTACATCTATGAAGTCACACTGTTGCAAGTGGCGTAGAACGAGGTCCGATACTGTTCCTAAAGAATAGACATTCTAGTGTTCTGGGGAAAGGTGTCGTCCCGATGGCATCTGAACCTACGTGTAAAAGTACCAATGTCCATTTTCCCCCCATAGACAAACACTAAACATGGACTCATCTGACCACAGAACAGGTTTCCACCGTGTGTTTCACTTCAAGTAAGTGAGTGTGTATGGACATTGATGTTAACATCAGACAGCGGGCATGACCTTCCCGACTCTCACCATCGCGTTTTTCCTGTCTTCAGGTCCCACTCGGCGATGTGCGTGTCGTCTGAGCCGCTGTACAGGACGGATTCTTCAGGGTGCCACTGGACGCAGTTGACACCTCCATTATGTCCTCCATCCTACATATCCAGAAAGAGACAAAGATGAGGAAATGGGGTAGAGCAGGAGCAAAAATACAGAGACAGACAAACAAAGAAAAAGGAGACAGTGAGAGACAATGTCAGACATTAACACAAACACAGAGAGAGAGAGAGAGAGAGAGAGAGAGAACCACTACATCATAGGGCGCACACAGACACCTACTAAGGGCACTCCAGTCACCAAGTTCTGCAACACTCATTTTTGGAATGATGGAGGAAACTGAAGAACCAGGAAGAATCCCATGAAGACATGCAACAACTCAACCATTCCCCAACCCACTACACTAACAAGGAATCGTTTTATTTTCCTGGTTCGTACCAGGGTGCAGTGGAGATCTCCCTTCACTGTGCTGTAGATGAGGACAGTCCCCGCGGCGGTTCCCAGAGCCAACAGGTCAGACTGCTGTGCGGACGCAGGACCTGCCTCCGATTTCCTCTTCTTCCTCTGAGGACCCTCCTAAAAAACACACACACGCAATTCAACGGCAATAAATTCAGCATGAAAGCGAGACACAGAGCGGTCCAACGATATCGGCAGCGACACAGAGCGGTCTACGAAATAGTCTGTGTTATCAAGCGTTCCATCGATATCGGTAGAGCCACAGAGTGCTCCATGACATCATCAGTGACACAGAGCGCTCCACGACATCATCAGTGACACCAAGTGCTCAAAAATATCGTCAGTGATACAGAGTGCTCCATGATGTTGTCAGTGACACAGAGCGCTCCACGACACCATCAGTGACACAGAGTGCTCAAAAATATCGTCAGTGATACAGAGTGCGCCATGATGTTGTCAGTGACAGAGTGCTCCACGACATCAGTGACACAGAGCGCTCCATGACATCATCAGTGACACAGAGTGCTCAAAAATATCGTCAGTGATACAGAGTGCTCCCTACACTTAGGTTAGTGATGCAACGATACACTACAATAATACCACACTCACGTCTTAAAAATCAGAATTTGATTCTCGGCGCATTGTTGTTGCTTTTAAAAAAATAAACCAATTATACGTGTTTACACGTGAGGATACTCATTCATTTTCTTCAGCTTAATCCACAAGGGGTCATGGGCCGGACGATGCCCAATCCCCTCTTGAGAGTATAGCATCATATTGAGAAATATCTCTGTTTCTTCCTTCATTCACAACAAATGGCTCCATGTTCAGTTTGACGCTGGAGGTTCTCCGGGATGTGGACGAGTGGCGCTAAATTTTCCCCAATATAGTGTTTCACATTACACTTTTCTGAACCACAGCTTTTTAGAAACATCAAGAAGAGAAAAACCTTTCTTTAAAAATCCCAGTGTACACATTACACTAATATTTACAGGTATGCAACGGGAACACTGCTATTGAGGAACACTCTTATCTTTGGTGACACGCCATTAAAACCTCTGTCAGGCTTCGTTTATGAGACTCTGCCTCTCCGAACCTGCTCTTCATTTTTATTATACCCAGTCATGTTTATTGATCAACCTCATTGTGAATTTTTTGCTGGCATTGATGTGTGTTCTCAATTTTTTTTTCTCTATGAATCTTGTAGATTTATTAAATTCTGACAGTAGTGGCAATAGTGCTGTTGCCTCACAGCAAGAAGGGCCCAGGTTCAATCCCCACCTGGGGTAACGTGGGAAATTTCTGTGTGCGTGCTCTGAATGCTCACCTTGGTCCCCCCAGACAGTCTAAATACATACACAATAATGCACGTTTGATGCATTTGAAGACTCCAAACTGTCCCAAGGCCGAAAGAGTAAAGGTTGCATCAGGGAAGGGCATCCTGGGTAAAACTTGTGACAGATCGGCAATGCGAGCAATGGCGTTATGGTGACCAGTAGGGGGGGGAGACAGTAGTGAACTGTTACTCAACCATATACTTAAATAAAACAACGTTACATCCAACAAATTACGAAATCAAATCTATATTTATTAAAATATAGATACATATAAATAAAATAAAGTGAATAATACATGAATTATTTCACGGAAAGTTACCATGTGCGCCTGAAACACGTGGGTGCTAAAAGCTAACATGCTAACCAAACTAGCTAGAAATAATCTTCAATAAAGATTAAATACATATTAAACGGGTCATGAATTAATGTATACACGCTTTAAATATGCCATATACGTGACTAAACACTGTTATTAATGTTAGACGAAATAAATATATATAAATAAATACAAGCTAGCAGGCCCGTTTTTAGTTCGGGGTGTAAAAATAACGTCATGTCTCAAATTTAAATCCTAGAGCACTAGCTAGTGTGCAAAGCGCGCATGACGTCAGTAGCGATGGAGTGCGCGGATGTTACGAGGCGACACGCGGTTTGGGATACGGGCCTATTTTCGGCGTACCTTGGTCGCTCGGCATGGTCCCCAAGCAATGCAAGTACAAGTGGCGCTGCGGTGCGCGGAAGGCACGTATTCCCTGTGCAGCGCTCGCGAGTCGGCGTTCCAGATCCGCAAGCGCCCATCCTGAGCGCACACGGCGAGATAGTGCCGCGACTTCGGCGAAAACGAGCACGGAAGAGTCGGCGGTGAAGATAAAGATGGAGTGTAGACTCCGTCAGCCGCCATTCTTAAAGCGCGTGCTTGCGTATGAGACAGAAAAGAAAACGACACTCAGCGCTGGGGAAGAGAGGGCGGTGCGGGGGAAACACGTGCTGTCGGAGATGGATCCGTGCGCGTGCGCAAGAGAGTTTGATGCCTAAATGAAACCCCGCCCACCAAAAGATATACGGTGGCCTGTAAAGCGTTTTTATTGTTTTTATAAAGCGTAAAAGAAGAAGCAAACTCAAAGATTGCATGTTTGCAGGCCGATGGGGCAAACAAACCAATCAATTGCTTGGGGTCCCGAGCTGCCCCCCAGTGACCCTGAAACTGGGATTAAGCGGGCACAGAAAATAAACGAATGAATGAACAAATTTAAGATATTATATAACATCCCGGGATTTGGCGACATCTTGCAGTCACATGTGTTTTTCTCTTAATCATGACGTAAATATAATAAAAAAATGGCTGAGCCACTATTTGTCTGTGCATGAATACACACAACGTCGCATATTTAATACTCGTGTGTATATAATCTTTATATAATCTAAGATTTAAACAAGTAACAAAAATCTCGTGAATTTTTTTTGGATTTGGTGGCATCTTGCGGTCGCCTACTGATGACGTACCCAAATCAAAAATGGCGCTGCGCAGTAAAAGCCACGCTGCGATTAGATTTGTTTACTCTCGCCTTCTACACTTAAATTATTAAAACATTTAACACCGTTTTAGGGGTTTTCTTTGTATTTTTCTAGCTTTATTAAACATATAAACATATATTTATTCTTTAAGGCAAAACACGTCTATTTTAATAGGTTTTGTTTGATATTTACGTCTTTTATAATAAAATGACTCCACTGATGGTCAGAGCTTATTCCACATGTTTAAGTCAGAAGATCGTCTGGAGTGATCCCAGAATTGCTTCATTGTTGTGGAGAAAGTGGTTTGGAACAGGTCCAGATGGAGATGAAAATGGCTCTGGACTGCCGGTACGATCCGAATCATTGGTTTCTCCATTTTCAAGAAGAACGTCTCGATTTGGGAGGCGACCCTTGTCACCTTTAGAGAGGGTGAGTCAGATGTTACCCCAGGAATCTTTAAGTCAGGAGATCTGGGACCTCAGAGGGAATAAAGTAAATCATGAAAACACTGAATCACAAAGTGTGACGGGAGAAGATTCATGTGTTCATGACCAAACTGGAAATCAAGGAAGTGAGGATGAAAGGATACACAGTTCCACCCGAACCGGGGAACGTACGATGTGTTTTGGGGAAGTTCTGCTCGCTGAGTATCGCCGCAAACGAAGACTGGAGCTACAGAAAATGTTCCAGCTGGAGAAAGGATCCAAATTGGGAAGCAGCTGGGGTTTTATAGCTCATGAAGACGTCCAGGGTTGTCAATCGGGGACAGTTTTACGCACCAGCCTCGGGCTCCCTATGCTGATCCGCAGACCCAGTCTGGAAGAGTTCACGCTGTTTATGAAACGAGGACCGGCCATTTCTTACCCAAAAGTGAGACTTAATACCTCATTTATTTCTTTAAATTCAGGCACATTGCTCCACTTTGAAGTTTCTTTTTTGGGCTTTGAGGTTTCTTTTATTTTGCTTCTGATGTTGCTTCGTGGTCTATAAGGTTATATTTTTGCTGCTGCTTTCTGGGCTTTGAGGTTGCTTTGATGTTGTTTTCTTGGTTTTGAGGTTGCTTTGGATGCTTTTCAATGTTTCTTTCTGGGCTTTGAGGTTGTTTTTTGATGTTGCTTTGACGTTTCATCCCCAGTGTTGCTTTTTCGTCTATGAGGAGTAACTTAATGTTGCTCTCTGTCTTTAAATCTATTTCCTCATGTTGCTTTTTGGACTTTTGAGTTTGTTTTTCCATTTTTCTTTCGACACTCTGCAGGATGTCAGTGCCATGCTGATGATGATGGATGTGCACGAAGGAGACTGTGTGCTGGAGTCAGGGTCTGGATCTGGAGCCATGAGTCTCTTCCTGTCCCGAGCAGGTTCTTTCGTTTTACTGATACACAATCTACACATTTCTCCATCCCTGTCTCAACCCTCCCCCAACCTCCTACTCATTCTTTCTCCCTTCCTCTTCCTCTCTCTTTACTTAGTGGGCTCAGTAGGAAGTGTTCTGAGTATCGAAGTGAGATCGGACCACCATAGAAGGGCCGTGCTAAATTATGAGCGCTGGCGTTCGTCCTGGCGTCTGCGCACAGGGAACGAATGGCCTGAAAACGTTCACTTTCACCTCGGAGATCTTATAAACGCCACACCCTTGCTGGATGGACGGAGCTTCAATTCTGTGAGTGGTGTGAAGAAGCAGGTTTACCTTTACATCATAAAGCAACAGCTATTCCATAATTACTGTATAATATCTGTGGCACAGTTCATTCTCTCTCTCTCTCTCTCGTCTAATAAGAAAATGAATTGTATATAATGTATAATTATATTAAAACCAACAAATTACAGCTTTACTTTCAACTGTTACAAATCAACAACACTGGAGGCTTTTTAATAAAACTCTAATCAATCAATCAATACCTTCTGACCAATCAGAACTCATATGAACTGTAGTTTGATGAACATTGTGTTGTCCAATTTTAGATTGGTCTTGAAGTGTGTTTGTGTTTCAGATGGCTTTGGATATGATTAACCCTCATCTAGCTTTACCCACACTTGTCCCTCATCTTCATACAGGAGGTGTGTGTGCCGTCTATCAGGCGAAGTATGTTACTGAACACACACACACACAAATGGTATTGCTATTCATTTGATAATTTTTTAGGAGTTTGAATTGACAATTATTCATGCACCTGGTGGCACAATAGTGTAGTAGGTAGCATTGTCGCCTTACAGCAAGAAGTACCCTGGGGTTTGGGGCATCCAGTTAACACTGCTCGCTCACAGCAAGAAGGTCCTTAGCGGTCAGGAGGCCATGGGTAGCACTGCAGCGAGTTCCATGAATTAGGATCTTAGTGAAAACCTAAAGGGGTCAGTCGAAATATATCCACACTCAAGATAATGTCTCCTGGTTGCACATTTTTCAAAAGACTGAATATGAAAGGATGTCGACCAATGGACAGTGTATTAAAAAGCACTGAGATCATGTTGAAAAATTACATTTAGTTCTTTTCTGAAATTCAACAGCCATAGTGCAGATAATTTTTGACTCTCCCTTTAATTTGTCACCCATCTGTACGATGCATGTCAGCATAACGCAGATCATAGACATGATGGAAGGGCTGCGCTGTTCCGCACTTCCTCTGGTGTGTGAACGCATCATCGAGGTTCAGTACAGGGACTGGCTTCTTACGCCATCACTCAAGAAAGACGGAACCTTCAACCAGCGAAGAAACTCTCCAGGTGAAGAAACCACAGAGGTCGACAGCGACGACGTGAACCATGAAGGAAAAGGTAAAACTTGTTTAGTGACTTCTGTTGTATAAACTGAACGATCACTGGATTAGGAATAGCTGGATAATTGTGTAAGGAATCGCAGTAGAGAATTTCAGAGATTGGGAGAAGCAGGATTAAAAGAGAGCAGATTCTCAAGTTGAACTAGAGGAGCTGCTGCATCGGGCATGGAGGATGTTAAAAAATAGAAAAAAAAAGAGTCTTGTTTCCTGAGGTCTACATACTGTAATTATTCAAAACAGATTCAAACCTCTTTCATATGCAAGTCAACCAATGTCTACTGCAGCAGCTCTGCTGATTCAGTTGTCTAGGTGGCAAACCTCTGGAATTGTCTACTGCAATCTCCCAGTAACCGCTCTGCTCGTTCTTCTTTAATTTATAAGACAACTTAGATTTATTTTTTTTGGTAAAATTTTGTTAATTTTCTTATAGCGTTATAGATATTTAAATTATACTTATTTATTTTTAATTTCAGGCTCTTACATACATATATATAAATGCACACGTTGTGGACAATTTGCATCCCACTGCATCACTGCCCAAATTATTATTGAGAGCAGATTGTGACAAACATCAACTGCCAGGTGTTCCTAATCTAGTTATCATTGTATTTTTTGTTATAGAATAAAAATGCTGAAAAGACAAAGGCAACAAAACATGCAAGTCTTTAAACAAAACCGATGTAATGCAGCTATAATAACTAAAAAAAACTGTACACGTCACAGATCAAAATATATACATATATTTTGTGTTTCAGAAGGACAAGGGATTCCAGAAAAGTTTCCGTTTGGAAGCGTCCCGTACGTCGCTCGGCCCCATCCTGAACAGAACGGACACACAGGTGACAGTCAAACCTTGTTCGTTTCCGGCCAAGAATGATCTGTTGTAAAAGCTCCAGTTTTACAGAGACGTTCCAAAACTTTATTCTCTGCTAGAAATTTCTGTTCCTCTACAGAGAGAACGGTTTAAAGTTAAATAAGATCCAGATTAAACCTTTCCAGAAAATATGGTCTGCTGCAAAAAAAATATTTCTGAATCTGAGGTGCATATTCACTGTGATAAATTTTCATTTTGTCGTTCCTGAAATTAATTACTAATTAATTTAATAGTACACCATAGACGAATAAATAAAGTAAAACGTCAGCTGCCTACAGAACAATATTAGAATAATCACTTAATAATCAATTTGCTTGTTTTGTTTCTTCCAGCGTTCCTTGTGAAACTGAGGAAAATCTCCAGATAGCTTGTCTATAACTTCAGCACACCAAGATCCCAAAGATGGCTGATATTACAACACAAACAAATACATAAACATGTGAATTTTGCAATAAATCTGTTACACAAACCACACTGTCCTGATTTGATATTTAATTTATATTAACTTAATAAGAAAACAAGTGATCCATTACTGCAATTATGCCATTGATATTTATTTACATTAATATATTACCAGTGTAGAAATATCTCTGACTAGCATCAAGACATTTCATAGTGTGTTTAATGTACGTAATGTAACGTTTCTATTAAAGTGCTGCACAGAGGAAGGATTTAATAAATAATCAGTAATGCTGGATATAAAAGTGCACGTGAACAGTGAAATTCATAAATATTTTGCACATCAACACTGGACATTTTTTTAAGCCGACTTGACTCAACAAAGAAACAATGCAGACCATCAGGATCATGACGTGTAGGCAGTCTGGGGTAGCGTTACCCAATTGCAGATGTTTCTAGGTAATCGATGAGGCACTACAAGTTGTGATAAGACTCTAGTCTTTGTTGATCCAATCTATGGAATCGTCACATCTGGATTCACTTCCTGTTTGTAAAGCCAGAATATAAGGGATTGTAAAAATGTGGAATACAAGTGAGTTTATGTAGCCTGTAATAATCAGTTTATTAGGAACACCTGGCAGGTACTAGAATTGAATGTTGCTTGACTGCAACATGATATCACCGGTATACCAAGAGTAAAACATCCATAAACAAACATCCTAAACTAGCAAGGTGAAGTAGTGCAGTCACCAGTTGTGTAGTGGTATCAGGTAAGATTTCCATTTCTTGTGTTTATGGTTTGATACTTGGCTGGCGCATTTCTACTTTTATGTGGCAGACATGGCCTGATGTACAATGTACAGGGCTTGAGACAAAAAAGTCGCCCAGTTTGATCCCCATTCCAGACGAGTAACATTCACAGCTGAAGTACCATTGAGCAAAGTTAAAAAAAAAATGCATGCCAACAGGGGGCAGCACAGTATTACAGGTAATGAGTGTGCTAAGAAGGAATTAAATGCATTTGTTACCAATGGCATTAAATTCTATTTTCCTGAATGGGTAAATGCACATTCCAGCAAAAGTGGCTGGAAGAATGTAAAACATTGTTTCTGAGTGTTAATGAGCAAAATGGAGAATAGTTTTTTGTTATTTATTAAAATTCTCACCTGCTGGACTGAGTGTGTAGTATCTGGGGTATTTACTACGGGACTTGACTACTTTCTGGGCCCTGGGTGTTACCTGGAGACTGAGATTGAGTTTGAGGGGTAGCGGGGACAGGGACAGGCGCGAGGCTTTAGCACACAGAGCGCAGGGCTCCGGTGAGGCTGATGGACCTCGTGGGATCTGTATCTCCTCCATGTCCCGGTACTGACGATGAGCCCCGCTGTGGTGAGCCGCTCGCTCTCTCTGCCAAATAAAGTGAGACGGAGCGATGGCCATCACCTGATCACACACCAACAAACATGATCAAGTCACACTATAAATAAACAAATATTATTGTATTTTATTGTATTATTGTTTAAATATGCCATATATCTGACCTGGGAAAGTGAATAAATACAACATAATGAGTTCTATAAAGGCAAATAGGGAAGGATTTTAAATAGAAAGAGCGCTCCAGGGT
>JAOUQT010000002.1:17628080-17638493 GCA_025769995.1 Xyliphius kryptos | reverse complement strand
AATCACACCCCACCTCCCTAACCCTAAAAAAACATCAATCACACACCACCTCTCTAACCCTGACCCGAAAAAAACATCAATCACACACCACCTCTCTAACCCTAACCCGAAAAAACATCAATCACACACCACCTCTCTAACCCTAACCCTGGACTCAACCATGAACTGAACCACA
The DNA here is from genome assembly GCA_025769995.1 of Xyliphius kryptos. NCBI lineage: Eukaryota > Metazoa > Chordata > Actinopteri > Siluriformes > Aspredinidae > Xyliphius > Xyliphius kryptos. The sequence continues at coordinate 17,638,318 of JAOUQT010000002.1, read as the reverse complement.
AATTTTAACAAGAATTCATGAAATTCACTAAAATAAATATATTTTAATTATAAGAAGTTTGAGGTTTCCACCTGAATTTTGTGAATATAAAATTAATCTTTTACGTTTTATTTTTAATCAAAATGAACTAGTTTAATTACAAAAAACTCTCACTAACTAGCAGATGGTGCTAATAATTTTGCCCATGACTCTATTTACCCGAGAACTTTTACACGTTTCTGAGTAAATCATTATTTATTCATGAATCAATTTGCTGCTCGTTCTTGTCTCTAGATTCTGACCTTCTGCCTGACGGTGCTGAGTCGCAGGTTCGAGTTCCAGGCGGACGCCTTCGCTCGCTCAATGGGCCGATCGACTGAACTCTGCTCCGCCCTCATCAAGCTGAACAAAGACAACCTGGGCTTCCCTGTAGCTGATTGGCTCTTTTCCATGTGGCACTATTCCCACCCACCGCTGCTGGAGCGACTCCGAGCCATCAGAGACATGAAGAAACATGACTGATGGTTGTGACACTGTGGTGCGACACGTTCAACATCATTCGCATCTCACAGGAAGGGTCTCCGCATTCGCAGTTCACTCTGTGTGAAAGAAAGAAAATGTCTCTCTCGTGCTTTTGACCATTTGTTTCATCAGTTTTAAAAATTTTGATTGAATTCGAATTACATCCAATTTTCCAAATAATCCATATTTATAAAGCGCCTCTACACGGCGCCTCTACACGGCGCCTCTACACGGCGCCTCTACACGGCGCCTCTACACGGCGCCTCTCTAACACGTCCTTCTACCTACATTCTTTCACTTTTAATTTATTTCCTTTTCTGTAGAGATTTAAAAACAATATTATAAATATTGGTGTAAAACAATTGATTTTTTTACATAAATTTATTTTTAGTGGCTTTGATGATGATCACTGTATTAGGAACACCTGGCAGTGGGACAGTCTGCTGTTGTGTGGAATTGTTCATTGTCCAGCTGGAGGTAACGTTTTCCAGCTCTATGTAAACAGAGCGACTTTGACAGTAGACAGATGTTGTAGTAACACCTGCACTTGTGATGCGAGAGTGAGGGAAACTGGTGGAGCTGCTGCGTCAGACGTGGGTCAACTTGCATTAGGAGGTTTTTCTGTTTCCTGATGTCTGTGTGCTGCAATAAATCAAAAAGTGGACCAACTTGTTATTAGCATGGTGTTTCTAATCCAGTGATCGTTCTGTGTGTGGATTAAGAAATCGCATGTGTTTTTAAACGAATGAACAAATGTAAAGCATTAAAACAAACATCAGTGTAAAAATGTGTTTCATTAAAGTTGTTGACTCTTTTCCTGGAATTTAATTCATTTCCTGATGACGAACGATTCGACGACTAGAATAAGAGGCAACGGTTCCAGATTAAACATTAATGGAGTGTTTCGTGTGTGTGTGTGTGTGTGTGTGTGTGTTTTGTTAGATTGAGACATGTCCTGTAAATTGGACCACTCTGTGTTTGTGGTGTTGGTTTTGAAACGGTTCTGATTCTCATCAATAAAAACCCTTCATCACCGTTTTTCTCTGACATTCACGGAAATTCATTAAAAAACACACATGAAACATCACGATTTTAATCTCAAATTACAAAATATACGCTGTACATAGCCTCTGTGGCCACTCCCATATGGGAGAGGTTAGAGTGTGTGATGTCACAGAGATCAAAGGTAGATTGTATAACTTAGGAAAATAACTGGTTTAATATTGAAATTAGTGTAACCTTAAATGTAATTGTGTAGAGATACTTGTCCTTTCTCAAACAAAATCATCATTTGACACCTTTACACAACACCTTTCTCAAACAAAATCATCATTTGACACCTTTACACAACACCCTTTACACAACACCTTTACACAACACCCTTTACACAACACCTTTCTCAAACAAAATCATCATTTGATCAATGACTTATTGATTTATTAATGGTTTTTCGAACATATTGAAAAGTCCACATTGAGATTTTAGTGAAATGTGTCTAGTGTTTACAGAGAATGGTCAGAAAAATAGAAAATGTCCAGTGAGGGACAGGTGTGTGTGGATGAAAATGACCTTGTTGATATCAGTGAGAAGTTTATATAAATATAATATATCACTGTGTATTCTGATATATTCTACTGGTCCATGGTGATTAGTTTGTGAATCGTCATTATCAATATTCACGAGATACAACTAAAACCTCCAGCACTGTTATTTCTTAGATCTTGTTATTTCCAAACAGCCGACCTAATCTCCAAAATTTCCACCAATCCCCTTTGTGTTTTTTCAAATGTTGGATTTTGTCCTTGTTGCGACTGATCTCTCCTTCGAGACGCTGGACCTCCCTCTGATGCTGATAGATTTCTTCCTCATGATGTTTTCTCAGTGCAGCGATCTGTTCCTGCTCCTTCTTCCTACAAAGAGAGAGAATGCACAATTTCCCAATTCCCATAACGCGCTACTGTGTGAAATGTAAATAAATACAGAATGTTATGATGATGTCATATTTTATTAACCATACACACTCATATCAGAGATAAAGTGGCACCAGGGCTTTAAAAGTAGAATGAATATAATTATTGACAGGAACGGTGAAGTTCATGATATTTACAACTGATCAATCAATATTTCTTTACATTTTACACAACTGGGCCTTGATTTTGAAGATGTGGTCAATTTTGAACAGACAGAAAACAAGTGCACACCGTGTCCTGACCTGAAGTGTGTCTTTTCCGCTGCAGCCTGCCTCTTTCCAAATGCTCCTCCTGCATCCCTGATTGTTATTCCTGATCCTCCTTCTTTCCCTGCACCTTTCCCCAACTCCCCCAGCTTCAACATGGAACACAGAGAACATTATCTTACAGAGACACAGAGACTTATGTCAACAGTCAACAAGTTCCTCTGAGGTAAAGAACGGTGCAGAACTGCTTTCAGTAAGGGCTCATGGAGTGGCCAAGTCTCCTTGGAGCGTTCTGTGTATTTGCATACTCTCACCACTTCACACACATTTGCAAACTCTTTAAAACTGTTTAATTTGTTATACCCCAGATAAGGATGCGATTCCCTTCTGGGTCTGGTTTCTCTCAAGGTTTATTCCTTTTATCATTTCAGGGACTTCTTCTTTAGCCGCTGTCAGCATCTGGTTTGTTCATTAAAGATCAAAGTGATAAAAAGTAACTTGTGTAAACTTCCTTTGTTTAAATCTGTGACAATGTTCCGTTATAAAAAGCTATAAATATATTTTATATCTACAGTAAATATAGTTTAAATAGAGTTTGTACATTGAGAGTAGAATGATTTTAAACACGAAATTCAAGTAAAGTCTGACTTCAGTCTTTACCTCAGATTCGTCGAGATTATGACGTCATCTGTGATACGTTTAAAAGATTATTACATTTTTTTTTTAATCATTTTTGAATAAAAATAAATAAATGGTTAAGTCTAGTGAATAAAAGATATTTACCGGTTCAGACAACGTCCGGGTATTGGGGATACAGATGTACCTCAGATTCTGTACAGAACATCTCCACATTGTAAATCCGCTCTGGACTCGCGCGTGTGTGTGTGTGCGTGTGCGTGTATGTAAACGATTATTACACCCTCCTTCACACACACACACACACACACACACACACAAGAGTGTGTATGAGTCAGAACGGAGTTATAATGTGGAGGTTTTCTGTACAGAATCTGAGGTATATCTGCATCCCAAATACCCGGATGTCTGAACCGGTAGATATTTCTTTCTTTATAATGTATAGTATATTTTTAAGTCATTTTTTTAAATATAAGTATCGTCTATTGTTTTTCGCTTTTGAATAATTTTATTGATCTCTCTTTATCTCTGTGCGTCTGATCATTTAAACATAGTTGTTCATTATTTATTTTAGTAGTGAATTGAATTTAATTGAATTTAATGAATAATAAATAAATAAATAAATAAATAAATAGGGACACATTGTTGAGTTACTGTTAACATCTGATTGTGAAATGTGTGAAATGATGGACAAATTCCAGCAGGGGGCAGAATTGTAATACAGACAGACAGACAGACAGACAGACAGACAGATAGATAGATAGATAGATAGATAGATAGATAGATAGATAGATAGATAGATAGATAGACACAAACAGACAGACAGACAGACAGACAGACAGATAGATAGATAGATAATGTTATCTGTGTTCCATGTTGAAGCTGGGGGAGTTTGGGAAAGGTGCAGGGAAAGGAGGAGGAGGAACAATCAGGGAGGCAGGAGGAGCCTTCGGAAAGAGGCAGGCTGCTGAGGAAGAGATGTACCTCAGGTCAGGTCACGGTGCACTCGTTTTCACACTTTTTGACTCACTGTATATTTGGATAATTTGTTTCTTGATTTTACAATTAATTCTCTCTGGTTGTAGGATGAAGGAACAGGAACAGATTGCCGCCCTGGGAAAATATCATCAAAAGGAAATCTGTAACCACAAGACAGAGAATGAACGTCTTCAGTCAGAGATTGGTCACCATGAGGATAAAATACCACAGTTAGATGATGAATGTGACTGGTGCAGGTGTATGAGATCATCGGGACACTTAGGCGAATCAGACAGCTAATAGATTTAATGGGTTCTTGTTATAATTAACAACATAAAACATAAATGTACTTGTATTATCCCCGCTTAAAATGTACCCATCCACATCCTAAATCCTTACCCACACCCAAACTCTTTTACCCACATTCTACTAAACCCTCCCAACACATGCAAAAATCCTGCCAACACCCTACTACATCCCACCCACCTCTATAAAACTAATGTCAATTTTAATTGCTCAAGTTTTTATTTAAAGTGTATTTTAAATATGGTCATTTATTTTATTTCTTTATTATTTTAATCTAACAGGAGTATTGTGTTATTATTATTATTATTATTATTATTTTGTGAGAATTGTGTCTGTCCTTGATTATATCTGTCATTTAATTTCGATTTATATTCAAGAGATCAAACCATTTGTATCGCATCATAAAAATAAACAAGTTTATACATTTAAACTATTATTAACACACCACATTAATAAAAACAAATACCAATAAATCGCTCGAGGAGTCTGAGGAACATTTTTCACACACACACACACACCTGACTAAAAGAAACTGTCTCCCCCCGGCGCAGTTTGTAGAATGGTTTCTCCCTCTTTGTGTACATCCTCTCTCTCTCTCGCTCTCACACACACGCACACGCACACGCACGGGCACGAGTCTAAAAACGTCAAAACAGTTTGATAATGATCAGGGTTTTCAAGTCAAACCTGAGGAACGTCTGCATCATAAATACCCGGATGTGGTCTGAACAGGTAGATATGTTCCAATCCATAGCATCTAAAATATATTTTTTATTTTAAATGTCATAATTAAAAACATTTCAGTGCACTTTTATGTTTTTTAAAGCTGCGCAATACGTGCGCAGTTTAAACTCAGTTTATTGTCTCTTTATCTTGCTCATTTCTTTTTCTCTCTGCTTTAAAAATGTATAATTATTTGTGTAATTCTTTAATTTTAATGTAAACAGTAATTTATAAATAAACACTCGTGCGCTCAACGTCAGAGTAACTAGAGGCGTGAGCCGTCGTTCGGCCACGCCCACACACTGTGACGTCGCAGTTAAATTGCGCATATTAGACTTAGTCTTTGTGATAATATATCTCATTTTTAAAATTTTTATTCTTTGTTTAAAAAAGAGAAAACTGACGTTCGCTCACGTTTGTTGTGATAGAAGAGGTTGGAGATGTTGATGCTTATTATTATTTTACCTAATTTTCTGCACGTGTCTCCTGCTGCAGTTTTTCAGATATTGATGTGGGACAGACTCTAAATCGTCCTCATGATTGTGAAACGTGTGCTGGTTAATAATTAAGAGAAAAATCAAAGCATTCCTCTGCTACACTTTTGTATGTGTATTCTAAACTGTTGTACTTCGGTAAAACCTGAATGCAAATCAAATTACTGTCGGATCACGTGATTATTTCCACTTTCTACTTTCACTAGTTCATCACATGCATTTCTTGTAGGATAGGTTAGAGTGGATGATGTTTCACACACATTCTACGCTAAACAAATGTGTTATTATTTGTCTAATAGTTTTTCAAATTAATGATAATTATTTTGGGACCGTGTACTTCAAAATGGCCCATAGAGCTTAAGGTTAAATATAAAACAAGCAGTTTTTTATTTTATGTTCTCAAATAAACTAAGACTATGGCTTTGTCAGTCCTTAAATTTTAGTACTGTAATCATCCTGTCAATCTTGTCAGTTAAAGCAATAAGTGAAATATAGTATGTTTTATAAGTTATGAGCATTTGTTGTTATGTAAGTCTATGTTTATATTCAGTTGCCAGAATGTACCAGTGCACAGATATTTAAATTGTCATCTATTATGTTACTTACATAAGGACTGACTCACTCCTCACACTTCTGCCATATATACTACACACAGAGGTCCTTGGAAGGACAAAGACCGCATATTTGGTCTCAGCCCAACTGAACTGGGTTCAAAATTCTAGAGGGTGGGTCCTGACATAACCACATACCCCAAGCCCTGGCAAAGAACTGACTACAACCATAAAAATTGGCATGCTCCGGCATTCTGGCATGCATCATTGCAACACACTCACATTTTCTGCAAGAAATGCACTTTCTAGAAAGAATGATTCTAGTTCACCTATAATATTATTCTTGTGTTATTAACATTTAAAACATATTTATTAGCGATTGTCATGATTCATAAAATAAAACACACACACACAAAATGACTGTGTCTGACTGTTACATGTGCTGACACTGGAGACTCCTAAAAGTATTGTTAGATAGAAGCATTGTTACACAGTGAGTCTCTGTACCTCTGTTCTCTGTGTCTGTGTTCCATGTTAAAGCTGGGCGAGTTGGGGAAAGGTGCAGGGAAAGGAGGAGGAGCAGGAGGAACAATCAGGGAGGCAGGAGGGGCATTCGGAAAGAGGCAGGCTGCTGAGGAGGAGCTGTACTTCAGGTCAGGACACGGTGCCACTTTAGAGACACCAATTATGTATTATAAAAATGTCTTTGGAATGCAGGAGGAAACCAAATTACAACGGAGAAAACACACAAACATTGGAGAAAAGGTTCCCAGGTCGCCCCACCCATAAATCGAACCCGGGCAACACTATCATTGTGCCACACCCAAGACTTTATAATTTAATAAATGATTCCCTTTTTATGTAATACACTCTCTCTCTCTCTCTCTCTTTTTAAAGGAGGAAGGAGCAGGAGCAGATCGCCGCGCTGAAGAAACATCATCAGGAGGAAATCAGTCATCATAAGAAGGAAATTGAGCGTCTTCAAGGAGAGATCAGTCGCCATGAGGACAGAATGCAACAATTAAAAAAGCATGACTGAGTCTACTGTAAATGTCCACAGTACGGTTCACACGTGGCACATGGTCCGATATACCACGTAACAGCGTTGTTGTTGTAATTATTTGTGATTTGTGTTTTATTTGTTATAGAATAAAATAAATGACTTGAACTGATTAACATGATATTTATATTGTCTTTAATACGTCTCAGCTGTTTATAAAACATCATAATAAAATTATTACAATACACACAGCACACAAAGTATTGCAAAGCCTACACGCACAGGCCACTTTATTAGGTACACCGGTTCAGTTGCTTGTTAACACAAATATCTAATCAACCAATCACATGGCCACAAGTCAGTGCATTTAATCAAGTGGTCAAGACAACTTGCTGAAGAACACACTGACCATCAGAATCTAATAGAAATGTGATTGAAGTGACTTTGAATAGCGTGGCATGGTGGTTGGTACCAGACGCTGCTGTTGATCACAAACTGTTGATCTACTGGGATTTTCACACACAACCATCTCTAACAACTAACTTAACTAGTTAAGACAACTGTAGTGAAGCTTGAGCACTAATGTTCGAACAGCAGAATCAGCAGCTACCTTCAAACTCAACTTTTCTTACTCAACCCCCCCTCCCTCCAAAAAAAAAACCCACATGCATAATTACACAACAGTTTCTTGAGGATATTCTTGTTGGTTTCCTATTTATTCAGAATAAATTGTGTTTACTGATATTGTTTTAAAGCACTTTTGTAAGTCGCTCTGGACAAGGACATCTGCTAAATACTGCACATGTGAATGTAAATAAATAAATATAGCTTTTATTTTTATACACTTTATTTGGGGAAGCACGTTGGCACAGTGGATAGTGCTGTGGCCTCACAAGATCCCGGGTTCGGACCCTCGGGGCAACTCGGGAAATTCTGTGTGGAGTTTTCGTGTTCGCGCGAGTTTTCTCTCGGTACTCCGGTTTCCTCCAGCATTCCAAAGACATGCATGATAGGTTAAGCGGAGAAGCTAAATTGTCTGGTCCTAAGCCCGAAGGGGTAAGGGTTGCGTCAGGAAGGGCATCCGGCGTAAAACGTGCCAGATCCTACAGCTGAAAGATGAACAAAAAGATTGTATACACTTTATTTCATTTGTGAGAGAGAGGTGAATTTGAAGGTCGCTATCGGACCTGCTCAGAGAAACAGCTGCTCCCCTCGATCAAATGGATCTGTTAGTTTATTACGATCTCTATTATATAATCTTTATATAAATATAGACAAGTTCTGACCAAGTTCCATCAACCAATAGGAACGTCTAACACACCGTGACGTCATGGATTAACAGCCCCTTTATTTCCACATAAGGACGAACAGACATAAATAAATATAAATTCCGGGAATAAAAGAAGAAATGAATCAAGAAATAAATAGTTATATAAATAAATAAATTAATCAAAAAGAAAAAACAATGTTAATAAAGAAACAATAGCTATATAAAAGAATTAGTCAGGAAAGTAAATTAATACACTTACAGAAAACATACATTTTAATTTATGAATGATTTTATTTATTAATATATTTTATTAATAGTTGTCATTATTCTTTACAGTTTTAATAGACATTGTACGTTCACTGCCCTGCTCCACGGCACTTGCAAAGAGTGAGGTTCGAAACACTTGGTCCCCAGCTCTCTACCCTATCCATTATTCATTTATTTGTTTCTTTTGGCAAGTTTAGACCTCCGGGAGTACACTTCATTTAACATAAGCAGGAAATTAATTTGAAGTGAGTTTAATTTTATTACAGGATTTAATTTAATTTAATTTAACAGATACTTGACAATAAAGCAACGTAATTCAACTTCACTTCCTGGTTAAACGTCACTTCTTCTATTTTTTGTAGCCACGCCTACGCCCCTGTCTTTTACCGCGGGTCAACCCGTGTGTCTTTCTTTTTCCACATCATGGCGGACCGGTTCCATAAGGTGCGTGTCTCAGCGCCGTGAAAAGCGCCTTAAATGTTATTTTTACCCTTTATTATAGATTATAAATATATCATTATTGTCTATATAACGCGTAGAAGTAACAACGTAGTGCGGATTAAGAATTAAAGCAATATAACTATATATAGCTGTTCCGCTATATAGCACGATGCTAACGTTAACAGTGCTACCTGACACAAGAGAATATCACGGTACATGGTTTACATTTGAGCTCCGTCTGTGAGTTAATAATTCGATTGTATTGAATATTTGTACACGATACCGAGGAAGGGATAAAAGTAGATACTCGGTACACGTCTGAAAGTGGATAGTTATGTGTGTTAGCTGACGTGAAAAGGCCACATGACCCATGCGGTAACGGTTTGATTCACGTGTTATAATCTTTCAGCTGCTGAAGTGGAAATAAAACAGTTTTATATATTTATGTTCACTTAGTTTTTATAATTATTAGGACCTTTTATTTTTGGAGCAATTCTTATTAGCACTTGTGATCCATGTTGTGTTCAATTCCTGCGTGGGCCAACCCCATTATTTCTGTGTGGAGTTTGTATGCGTTCCGTGTTCTTGTGGCTATACCCGTAATTTTACTACGGGTATTCTTGTTTCCTCCCACAGTCCATGCGTGTACCCAGGATGAATTGGGGATGTTAAATTGGCATTGATTTGTGTACAGATGTGACTTATTTTTTTTCTGTCTCTTTTATCATGGGTCGCCACAGTGTCAACCTTTTCAACCTCACTGTCCTTTACATCTGCTTTCACACCAACTACCTGCATGTCTACATTGACCACATCTGTATCTCCTCTTTGTTCTTCCTCTCTGTCTCCTGTCTGTCAGCTTCATTTCTAACATCCTCCTACCAATATATCCACT
>JAOUQT010000002.1:17488189-17500293 GCA_025769995.1 Xyliphius kryptos | reverse complement strand
TCACCTGGATAACGATAACTGGACGATAATTAAAATACACATAAATAGAGAATGTATAAGGTCAACATAAATACTTCACAGCCATATTGATGGTACAGTTCCCTTTTTATTGTTACGTAGTCATTACCCTACAGAGAGCACGGACGCAGCCTCTTAAAGGAACATGAGCTGACAAAAAATGGCAATTTTTTTAAAATAAATATAGAATATATAATGTACAATATATAATGTAAATATGTATACACACACAACTGTGAATAGAAATATTTAAGCAACAATTTAAGCAACAAAAAAGGATAGTGATTAATAATGACTAGACAAATTTTCCTCCAAATTCACTTTCATTTAGCCACGCCCCACAGTCTTCAGAGTTCCTACATCATAGGGTTAGAATTTATTTCACTCCAAATTCAAGGAATGTGGCTTAAAGACTTTCATTTAGCCATGTCATATATATATATATATATATATATACGTCAACATGTGATGTAGATGGTGAAGAACAAGCCAAGAAGTTAAAGCAGATGAACTATATGTGCAAAATGACAAAAGGGGTGTGGTTTTGGGCTGCAGTAATTCAGTGTACAGTGGTGCCCCCGTGCACAAATGACCCAAAGATTACAAATTATCAAAAAGGGGGACAACAAAGTTCAACTTTGAATGAAGCATCCGCTCAGTGCGTTATTCATAGCGCTCACTTTGTGGCAGACGACTAGCACAACTATGGTACTATGGTGTGTGGAAAGTGTGGGGACTCACACAACTGCTGGGATAGGAATGAGCTTTATTACAGACAGAATTAACCCTGCCGCTGTTCAGGCGATGAAACTCCAAAAGTCCCGCTCCTGTCCTATGGCTTTCTTTCTTCCCACGCCATATAAAGGCTACACACATAAAGGCCGCGGTAATTGCGTGCTCTTCCAACAATATGGACGTGTAAAGAAGTTAACGAGAGAATTTCAAGTTCTGATGACTGGATTAGGTTGTGCTTTGCTGTCCTCAGGTGGTCTTGTCTGCCTCTGACTTAAATCTACATGGCCAAGTGTTGTTATTAAAGACAGCGCCCCCCACAGTCACAGCAGATTCATCCTCTTCATCCATTTGAAAGATATCTTCTGAATCGGCTGGAACACTCAACTTCTGACTCAATTATCCACGCCATTTCATTGCGCAGTTATTCACTGTATTCAATCAGTGACCTCACGCGCCAACTTCCTGGGATTTCCGTAGTAAACTATGTTTTTAAATTGTCTATTCACATTTACATTTTAGAAGCATTTTAAAATAATGTGAAATGTTCATGGTGGTCCACTAAGTGGTGCTTAACCACTAAGAAACTAAAACGTCTTTAGGGTCGCTGTAAGGGTTCAAACCTGCTGAGCTTTGGGAGATTATTTCTGACCACCGCAATTTCCTCCTTCTGAGTTTATCACTTTTCTGGGGGTCCGACGGGTCTGATCTGGCACTGCATCCGATTCCCGTTCGTCCGCTGAGGTTTAGTTTGTGCTAACCAGTTTTATAGTCCGCTGATCTGAGGCGAACGCAGGAGTTGTCGTGTTACCCCCTCATCGTTCACTACAGCGGCCCTCAGGGTGGTTAATCAGACGTAAAGTGGGCGGTGACGCCCCCCACCCAGCCTCTGCATCTACCTCCAACATTAACACATGGAATTAAAAACTGAATCTATTAAGATTCAGACCTTGAGGAGTTATTGTGCTCTCATTATTCTGCGCTGATCCGGATCTTAGATGCAGATTCTGACATTTACAATCTGCTGAAGGACGTGTGGACGTCCTAAAGTCCTTCTTTACGCTCGGATGTGACCCAGAGGCTTTAATGAGAGATTAAAAGCTCGTTGCGAGGCGCTCAGGTGAAGATGTGTTGGCGTCGGTGGCAGGGTGAGAAGCTCTGGAGTGATTCTGAGGAGAGGTTCGGTTCAAGAGGTAGGGTGAGTTTGGAATGCGCAGGGTTTCTGATGCATCGTTAGACCTCATCACCGAACACCGGTGTCTGACCTGCTGCTGGGTAATTAACTCGTGTTCATTGTTTGTTGCTATGATTAAATTGTAAGTTGGTTTGTGAATTCCTGCGCATTGAAACATATCACCGAGGTTTTGTTTGTTAAAGGATTTAATGAGCCGTTATTAAGACCTTAATAAAGCGAGTTGGAAGGGGATTTTCGGATTCTGCTCCACCTGTACCTCCATTCCTTTGGGAACAAGCGAAGGCTGAGTATAATGGAGAAAAACACTCCCACTGAGAGCCTCTCAAACCATTTGATTTCATTTTATACGCTTTTATATGGTTTTTGTGGCATTACCTTCACTTTGGAGTTCTTCTGCTTCTGTGGGGAACGCTTAAAAAAGATTGCCCTCTCAATTACCTGAGCCAAAAACAAACTTGGGACGAAGAGTGAGGGTTGAGTTCAGCCGATGATCAACCCTGAATACATTTTATCGGGAACAATGTTTTAATCACATGGGTGTGAATCAATAATCTTATCAGTTATCGGATTTTATAAAACGGGTCATTCTGGTCCATAAATCTGATTGGCTGAGCCGTTTGTCCAGCCATGACATCACACGTAATCCATCCGTCCATTATCTTCCACTTGTTTCTCCACTGGGGTCGTGGTGGGATTCCCCATGCCCCTCCAGGGGGGAACATCTCGGGCGCTGGGCAGATACACCCAGGACAGTGTGCCAATCCATCGCTGGGCACACACTCACTCACACACACACACAAACACACACTATACAGGGCAATTTAAAGCATTCAGTTTACCTTGAATCCAGGTTTTTGGACTGTGGGAGGAAACCGGAGAACTCTGAGGAAACCCACGCATACACGGGGAGGACTGACTTTTTGCTGGTGGGGCATTAGTGTAGCGCTGAAGTGTGAGTATGGTCCTTTTGCGCTTCATGCTGTGCTTGGATGTGAGTGCACGTAGTGGATTTTGGGTGGTGCGCAGTTCGGTTTATTGGATGGGTTTGTATGGCACAGCGTTGTTGTGCTTGGAATTGAGTGCAAAAACAGTGGCAAGACAGAAGTGCCGCCCTGTCGTACCTCATTGCTTTATTGTAAACATTTATTCAAGTACAAGTAATTTATTTAGTTTACACAAGTAAACTGATATCGCTCTGTCAGATAGGATTTAAACCACTGGAGTGCAGATCCTGCAACGCCCACAGTGTTTTTTCATTTATCCAGTAAGATGCTATGATCTATAGTGTCAAAAACTGCACTAAGATCTAACAAGACAAGGAAAGAGATCTGATTATCATCAGAGGACCTTAATAAATCATTAACTACTTTTATTAATGCTGTCTCAGTGCTATGGTGAGACCTGAAACCTGACTGATAAACTTCATGAATGTTATTAGTTGAAGATGGTGATTCAGTTGGTTGAACACAATTTTTTCTGAGATTTTAGAGAGAAAAGGAAGGTTGGATATTGGCCTGTAGTTGGACAGAAATTACACATTTTAGGTTGTTACACATTTGAGGTGTTTTGTCTATTTTAAGGGATGAATTTATTATAGGGTAAGAAGCTCGGTTATCCGGGAGGGACTTGGAGTAGAGCCAATACTCCTGCACATCGAAAGGAGCCAGTTGAGGTAAGTCAGGCATCTAGTAAGGATGCCTCCTGAGCGCCTCCCCAGGGAGGTGTTTCAGGCGAGTCCAGCTGGGAGGAGACCTCGGGGAAGACCCAGGACACACTGGATTATATCTTCTTGCTGCCCTGGGGATCCCCCCAGTTGAGCTGGTAGAGGTGTCTGGGGAGGGGGAAGTCTGGGCCTCTCTGCTTAGGTTGCTGCCCCTGTGACCCGAACCCTGGACTAGAGAAAGATAATGGATGGAATTTATTATATTTAATAAAGGCTCTGTGATTTGTGGGAGGAGGTCATGCCCCAGATGTTGATGGTGACGGTTCTGCAGTGCGAACCACCTCAGTGTCTCCATAAATGTAACCGTGTTCTCATAACGAGTTTTAAAGGATTCATTTTCCTGATGACGCAGATTGTATTTAGTGAAGGACCTGGTGCTGCTGAATGAACTTAATTAAGTAGACATTAAACGAACGTACGGACCTAATAAAGTGGCCACTGGTTGTTTGTTCAGACTGTAGTTTCAGCGAGGGCAGTGATCAGCACTGATTTTGTTGTCATCTCATGAGGATAGTTTATTAGTAAGGGGTAATTGGTTGCGCTGGGGACTGAACTCGCTACATAGTGTTAGTGAGGTACCTAATTAGCGGCGATCCAAAAAGGTTTGAACTGTTTGCTGCCAACATTTCTCTATCGACCAAAACAACGGCGCTGAAGCCGGGGTTCTATTAGAAACACGGTCTTTAAACACTGCCTCTCTGTTTTTTAATCTGCTTTTCTGCAGTTTGATGGCGTTTTTAAAGACCATTAACGGACCATTAAAGACGTGAAGCAGGAGACCACCATCCTGTAGTACATTCAGAACTGCGTTTTTATTGGCGCAACAATGTTCTGGAGCACAGTGAGCATTTCACTGTGTTTGAAACTTTAGAAGGCTGTATGAGTTGGGTTTCCAACCGCCCCGTAAAATACAGACTCGGCCCGCGTTTAGCAAATAAATGTTGCATAATTTGTTTCGTATTTCCATAAATGTCTAATAAACACAAAGTGATCTATTTTGCCTACAGTGCTTACACACAGAGGAATTTGTCCTCCACATTAAACCTGTCTGTGCGGTGAAACACACAAATACACACACTGGTGAAGTGAGCACGTGTGCCCGGAGCGGTGGGCAGCCTTGTATGCAGCACCCGGGGAGCAATTGGGGTTGGGTGCCTTGCTCAGGGGTACTTCAGTGGTTAGGATGTTGGGCTATCAATCTGAAGGCTGTGGGTTCAAATCCCAGGTCCTCTGTTGCTACCACTGTGGATCGTTGAGCAAGACCCTTAACCCTCATTGCTCCAGGGTTCTGTATTCTGTGTTCTGACCCCAACCATCAAATTGGGTTTCCTGTAAGTCGCTTTGAATAAAAGCGTCTGCAAAATGACCAGTTGTTATTATTATTATTATTATTATTATTACAACTACAACAGTTCTTGCAAGCAGAGAGTTACAATAGTCAAGCTGTGATAGGATGAGGGCTTGGACCAGCAGCTGAGGAGCCTGTTCTGTTAGGAAAGGTCTGATGTTCCTGATGTTCTACAGAATGAATCTGCAGCAACGGCCGGTTTTCATGACCTGATCTGAGAATTTAAGATGATTGTCAATAAATCAATCCGAAGCAACCGGCGAAAACCGATACGTCGACAACCAGAATCCGGTGATTTCAGAAGTCAACGAAAACTGAGGATCCACTATATATATTTTTTACCGGCTGTCTGCGACCCACCATTTGAGAAACCCTGTTTTACACGTTCCTGATGATTACTTCATTTAGAATGACAATAACTAGCAGGGTTCATCTCCTGTGGTCACCGTGGTTGCAGTCCAGCCCACATATCCGGCCGTCGTCTCCATCGGCGCGGCGCGTCTTATCTAAATTGTAATTGCCTCCTGCCGACGCGCTCTTCTCCTCTGCGCCGGCTGAGAGACTCCGGCAGTTTCATCACGTCGTCTGTTTGTTCCGGCGCGCTGATGAGGTGCCGCCTCGAAGTGCCACTCGGTTTAAAGAACCGCTTCACTTCGTTTCCATACAGGTTCATTCTGATTATCCCGAGAAGTCCAAGTGAAGCAGAAACAGATTAGGTTCTCGTCTACCAAAGAAAACTGAGGGAAGGAGAGGCTTTCTAAAATAAAAGAGAAGGAAATTTTAATTTTGCACATTAAATGAAATCAAATAAAAGCAACATTCTCTTTGACTCTGTTGAGTGCAGAGCGCCGGGTGATTACGAAACTGGAAATCAGAGGAGCTTATTCACTAATGGGATAGCCAGCGGTGCAGTTCCATCCCAGTGGAGACCATTAGCGCTACTTGAAGTGTCAACTCTGTCGACTCGGAAGCTGGAGCATCAAAAAGTCCTGTACACACGCGGTAACGCAAATCTGTAAGTATTCTGTTAGATGAATAATAAGTGGAACCTGGCAGGCCTTAACCTGAAACAGACCTCTCAAGAGATCTGACACGTTACTACCTATCCCGTCTGTCTCTGGTCTGACGGAGGCGTCACTGACAGAAGGGGGCGTATGTTATAATAAATCGTCTGACGTGTAGGAGGCGGCTCTGGGGTTGTTCTCACTGTTTCTGCCTGAATCAACACTGCGATCGCAAGCAGCAGGTTCATGTTACATAAATATATATATAGTGCATAATTAAAGCCGTGACAAATCAGGATTCTGCTTCTTACACGGAGCAACACGAAGCACAAGTGTCCAGGGCGACACCATCTGACACTTGTTTAGACGTCTGGTGTAATTTGGGATTCACATATAACTGCAAAGCCCCACTTTAGCAGCTGCGTCTTTGTGTGAAATGATAAAGCAATAAGGTGCGAGAGGGCGGGGTTTTATGGTGAATCAATCACGGGACAGAGGTGTTATTAAGCACGACGGAAAAAGTGCAGTGCAGTTATAACTCTTTCCCACGATTTATTCATAATACATTTACATTTAGTCGTTCAAATTTTATCCAAAGCGACTTACAAATGAGAGAACCATCAACCCTGCGCGTTACTCCATCTGACTGGTTTTTAATTTTTTTTTTATGGCGTGAGTGTGGAAGAGCTGGGTTTTGAGAATTTTCTTGAAAATGTTGAGTGAGTCAGCCTTACGGATGTTGTTGGGAAGCTCGTTCCACCATTAAGCAGTGCTGAGTAAGAGTTGGCGTCTCGGTGAGTTGGAGTCACCAGGCGACGTTCATCACTAGAGGGCAGTGAACGAGTCGGAGTGTATTTAGTAAAGATGGACTGAAGGTAAGAGGGGGCAGATCCAGAGACTGTCCTGTAGGTCAGAGTCAGTACCTTGTACTGAATGCAGCAGCTACAGAAGGCAAATGAAGAGAGAGGAGGAATGGAGTGACAGGAGTTTGCTTTGGTTGGTTGAACACAAGTCGGCTGCAGAGTTTTGGACCAATTGCAGAGTTCTGATTGTTGAATTTGGGAGACCGGCAAGATGAGCGTTACAATAGTGGAGCCGGGATAGGATGAGGGCCTGGACCAGCAGCTGAGTAGCCTGTTCTGTGAGGAAAGATCTGATGTTCCTGATGTTCTACAGAATGAATCTGCAGGAACGGCCAGTTTTTCTGACCTGATCTGACAGTTTTTAATGATTGTCAATTGAAAGACCAAAATTACGGACCGAGTCAGTTGGAGATGAGTTGAATTGTGGGTTTAGCTGGGATTATAAGCAGCTCAGTCTTTGCCAAATTTAATTTAAGATGACGAGCCTTCATCCAGACAGATATGTCACATATTTAAGTGATGTAAAGGTTGTTTTGCTTTGCCATTTTTTTTGCTTTAGTTAGTTAACTAAAGTCTTCTTTAGTTAACACACACACAAAAGCGACCAATTACATGTAAATTAATGTTTACACTCTTTGCAGAAACTGTCATCACAAGCCCGGCCCAAGAAGGGGATGGTACTTCATTAAAATTAGTTCTTAAAATCTACAGAACAGAGCTGTGCGTTGACATTTCAGAATTGGGGGGAATTTTCAAAGTGAACCATGTCAAGCGCTGAACCCAATATGCCGTGCAGTTCACTAATGGCAGACAGGAGGCAACGACAAAAGCAGTTAAGTGGGTCCTGAGATGCTGGAGTGTCACCATGGCGTCTTGAGCATTCCAGCAACGCAAGGGATTTCTTTGAAGGAGGGGATGAAAGTGGTGAGAAGATGAAAGAATCTTTAAGCTTATGTAATCACCCACTCTACTCATTAGTCCTCTAATACTTGTACACGCCTGACAGCATCAACAACGGAATTAGCGTCGAAATGCAAGCGCCGGTTTACGATTTTCCATTTTTAAACTAGTGTGCGGATCCAGATCCAGTGGATACCAAACAAACAGGGTGCGTTTGCTTAGACGCAAAGGACAAATCACTTCTGCGCAATAACACGTCCCCCCGTACCCCGGTGTTTAAAGCGCACCATGTGATAGAGGCCATGTACCGAACACAGATCCGACAGCCGTAAATACAAAGCGCAGGCCTGTCAGTCACTCAAGCACGAGAAGAGAAAAGCAAAAAAAAAGAGAAGCAGCAAAATCATCCAGCGCTTAATGTCCACCAGGCTCAGATAGGTGTAATTTTTTAGTTAAGATCTTATTTGACAGCAGTGATATGGGGGAGCACGAGGATGGAGGGGGAACAAAAGGAACCGAACTGGGATTTGGGAATCAGCTCCTGGATTACCATTAGTCAACTTTTAAATAGCGTGGCTCGGAAGGGATAAAGCGCTCGGTGACAGGCCATTGTAGCTTCAAATGAAACAAGCAAATAATAAATGGTAATATTAAGCTTGTGTGACATTGGGAGGAAATAGCAGATTAGGAAACGCGGGTCCTACGCAACAGCAGGGACGTGTGGCTGGGTGCACGCTGACTGAGCGATGACAGTCGAATAGTGCTCATTTTGAGCACAATGCAAAAGGCTGATCTATAATTCAGTCCCAATGTGGAAAAACTGACAGCCATTCTGTTTGTATTTCTGCACGAAGATGTCGAAGAAAGAAAATATTTCTGGCTTGACATTAATGCCGTATCCCATAATCTAACCACCCACCCCACCAAAAACACCACTGACATCTTCACCTTTATGACCTACTTTTCTTTTTTTTTTTTTTTTTTTTTTTTTAGCTTTGCTTGGATGAATAACTATATTTATTAATATACTTAATATTTGATTAATGCTATAGATACGTTATATACATCTAGGTACAGAACTCTCTTAAGATTGCAGTACTACAGCCAGATGCTTTACTAACTACTAAAACAGCCAATCAGGATTAATCAGGCTACATGTAATGCTTTCACTCTGCAGGTCGCCTGCAAACAGTTGCAGCATAAATATATATCGACTTGCCAGAAACAAAAAAAAAAATAAAATCAGTTTGGGTTTGCATGCAACCTTTAAGATGAGCCTTTAAATGAAGAGTTACTAAAGTGATTGCTGGCAAGAAAGACTTTAAACTTAAGTAAGGCACTAAATACCTTATTATTGTTTAATTAAAAAATTCACAAGAGGTATTACACATAGGGCTGAGCAAAACATTGATACAAATTATTATTGTGATTAAATACATGAACTGTCTTAATACGGTTTACCAAAGAATTTCTGAATGTGTGTGTGTTTTTCTGTGTGTATATATATATATATATATATATATATATATATATAAAGATAGATATATACACATATACACACACCTAAAATGGTTAATCTACTTATTATACTGCTAAAAAAATTTTTTTTTAACTGACAGTGTAACACAGAGGTTTGCTTTGCTCCTATATGATATAATGCGGCGCTTTAAAAAAATAAAAATAAAATAAATAAAAGCATTAAAGTTAGAAAATGCAAAAGGTGCAACATTTTTGTGTGCAATTTACTTAACTTTAGTTCAACCTTAACGATAAAGAATGGCTTCCCCTTTTCTATAATTTCTCTCCATATAAATCTTGATGTGTTTGTTATCTCGTAAACAAATGCATCTCCTCCCAAGGGAGTTTTAAATTCAGACACATTCTTTCCTATATCTCAAACTAATCATGCCCAATGACCTTCCCAAATTCACTGTGGCCGACACAAACAAACATTCTCAATTTTTATACATGCAAAAAATTACACACAAAAACAAGCAGCGTAAGAAAGGCAGGGTTGTCTGTGAGGCCCGAGGGCTGGAGGCCGTGGCTGGCTGAACCAGCCTCTATAGCCAAATAAGATTAAGATAAGCATCAGAGCCACTGTTACATTCACACCAGATAGCATTAATGAAATCCCCTCATAGTACACACATTCGACTGGATTCTCTCTGCTCACCCACAAACCCTCGCTGCAAAGCGTAGCAAAGAAGTGTTTCAGGTCTAAAGGATCAATTTTCTTGCAGGACATTTCCAATTTTGAATGACAAAAGATAACAGTAAACGGATCCGTGTTTTATTACTTAGCCAAACTTTGCAGCGACACCGAGCATCACTTCATCACCTTCCGGAATCAAGCCACCTCCGTTAATATCGGCAGGAAAAGCCATCAACGTGACGGCGCCGCCGCCGAGATAATTGCAAAACAATGCGGAATAAAGCGACGCAGGTCTGAACATGAGAGCAGACGTGCATAAGAGGAGGATTGTTTGCCCGTCTTTTCGTTTAATTACAAAATTTCCCCTCATTTGATTTAGATAGTAATCTTTGTACGGTATTAAGGAACGGGAACAATTACAAATTAATCCTGGATCTGGTGAGCAGTTTTTTTTTTTACTCCGCACAAGGAGGGGAAAAAAAAAGGAAAAGAAAAAGAGCGAGGCGAAGCAGGGGGAGGAAGAAGAGGGGAACAAAAACGAAAAGAAAAGAAATACATTAAACCCTGTGATCACGGCAAGCTCTTCTCATTTCTTATCCAACCTTCTCCCTGTTTAATCCAGTACGTCGTAATCCAATTTGCCTATCTGAGTTTTAAGGGCCGGATCTTAACTTTGGTGGCACCGAGTCCCGTTTTTGAACGTCTGATGATTTTTATTTAAAGAGTTATAAAATAGGACAGACCTGTTTCTGTGCCAAGCTAAATTAATGTTGTGTTTTTTTTTAAAAACTAAATAATAAAACTAAAAAAAAAATGTCCAACAGTATTTCTAAGTATGTGTAGGGTCCATGGTGGTGGTGATTGGGGGGGTTGGATGTGGAGATAAAGAGAGAGAGAGAGAGGTAAGTACAAAAGGATTGATTTAATTATTTGGAGTGGGGCTGCAGCATGGAGAAGTCTTGTTAGCGTGAAATGAAAGAGCCGTGCTAGCCTCGCGTCAGTCTAAAGGAAAGGAGTTTGGCTTTGGGCACAATACCTAATCTCAGGATAAAGCTGAGGCCATTGTGGCCCATGAGGCCCGTCACCAACTTCAAAATGGACAGAGCACATTTCTCCCTCCATTAGGCCAAACTGGTTAACCGCGAACCTACCTTTCCCTCTGGCTTTTAAGTGAGTGCACAGAGCAAGGAAGCAACAAGGCACATCATGAGCTAATACCCCCCTTACCCTCCCCCTACACGCGCACACACAAAAAAAGCAGAACTCTTGAGCTTTTGACACAAAAAGTTCATATAATTAATTTAGTTAATTTGGGGTAATAAACATGTAAATAGTTCTATTATCATTATTCGTATTTATTCTTATTGCACCTGTTCTCTTTCCAAGTCCCTTTAAGATAAAAGTATCTGCTAAATGACTAAATGTAAATGTAATAAAACAATATTAATACTAAAGTAGATAACAGAGTCAGATCATTCTAATTTAATCCAAGCATCATTATTATAATTAGTTTTAATTCTGAACAAAGCTTCTATAATACTCAAGTTTAAACACAACCAAAATATATCAGCTATTGTTGGTGTAAAATACACTAACGTTAATTAAATTCCTGTAAAAAGAACAACTTTACCCTCCCTCCCTTACCTGCTAAGGGGACTTTACACTAAATACTCAAATTATGTACTACTTCATATTAAGTTATAATTCAAATGCTACTATTATTTATAATCATTGGATATTAATTATCCAATAAAATAATGTTGTTATAACTTGGACCTGGAAGAATTTAAAGATGTATTTTAACCTAAAAACCTGTATATAAAAAAAAAATAAAAAAAAAAAAAGATGAAAAAATGTAAAAACGGCATTCAAAATGTAAGAGATGGGATAAGGGTTGTAAAAATCTACAGCTGATATGAGATGCAGGTAAAAGCAGCAGTCTTAACTGTAGTATAACTGCCTTTTAACAGTCACCATTTACTTAATTAAATATACATTACCATTTAGTTATTTTACAGCAATATGAAGGAACACTGTGAATCAATTTCACTTTGCTGTTGTGCAAATGGAACAGACAACAGATAGAAACAAGAGGCACTTAGCAAGACCCCCCTATAAAGGAGTGCTTCTGCAGGTGGTGACCACACCCCTTTTCTCTGTTCTCAT
>JAOUQT010000002.1:17386999-17402368 GCA_025769995.1 Xyliphius kryptos | reverse complement strand
ATTCAGACCTCCATGGGATAATACTTTAGATTTACATTTTGTTCATTTTTATGTTATTTTGTTCTCAACGCATTCCACCATCCTTAATTTTTTTGAGCAGTTACCAGGCGTCCCTCTCTCTGGTCAGTGGTGCTGTGTGACAGAACACATGCTGAGGCTTTTAAAATAGACTGAAATCAGATTGGCGCCCTGTCCTTTGGCCCAGCGCCAAAAACGTTCTCCCCTGGATGGGAGAAAACATTCTTCCCCCGCGACCCTCATGGAGGATTACATTTACATTTGGTCATTTAGCAGACGCTTTTATCCAAAAGCGACTTACAAATGAGAGAACAACATTAAGTCAAAGCACTTAAGATTAAGTGAAGGATAATGAATGAATGGAGAGGGAAACACGTGGAGGATACAAAACGTTTAATAGTTTTATTTAAGTCAAACACAGAAACACAAGTCAAAACATATCGGTGCATTGTATGAACTAAAGATGAAAAGGAGCAGAAAGAGCATTTTAGGCAGAAATGATTGTCTCTAAAAACATGAAAATGACTGGACTGTAAAGATAAAAGTCAAACCAAAAATGAAGCGTCAACAAAGTTGGAGGAGCCAACGTGTATTTAAAGGACTTAAAATCAATGTAATCTGAATGACTGCTGTTTAAATTCTTCAGTGTTGCATTGCTTTGGTCTTTGACAAACAGAATAAAATAAAAAATAAAAAAAACAGTTCAATAAACCTGATGAGATCAAACCTTTGTTATTCCTTCAGTCAAAACTGGGAGAAAGGTCAGGCATCAACAACAACCTGAATTCAAGATTCTATTCAGTAAAGCAACAGGTCCATCAATGACACATGGTGACATTTTGGGAGGTCACGGCACAGGAAACACAAACACACTCATTGATGTACTAAAAAAAAAAAAAAACAGGGCAGGTGCAGAATCACGATCAATTGAACAAATCGTCCAGCTCATACCTCAATCAGCAAAATGGCCTGAGACGAAGAGAAAAGTTTATAAAACTGGACTCAAAACGTTAGAAAGTGTTATTATGGCAATAATATGTGTGATTGGACTAGAACCACGTGTTTATTGGCAGTTATTTCCTTTGGTACTTCTGACGGCATTTCTTCTGATATCCACAAGACGGCGCCAAAACCACCCTGTGTTCAGTGAAGAACTGAATTGGTACGTTTGACAGTTTAAGCAACATTTAACTTAGAAAATGGAAAGACTCGACTAAAGAGGAGTTATTTGCAACGTTCCTAATAGATTTAAATAATATCCGAATTCAGCAAATCATATCACAATACTCTATAAAAGTTCTTCAGACTCTCTGTACCATGGCAGACACTGCAGAAGTTCCCCTGACACACAACTGCTGTAACTATTTGATGGGCTTTGGTTACATTTTTGTGATGCAGTGACTGATTTTGATTAATGAGCCGGAGAGTGTGTGATGAACCCCTTGGCTTAAAACATCTTAATAGCTAAAGTTAGGAAATCTCAGGTTTATTCAGAACGCAAACCTGAAAATCAATTAAATCCGATTAACTACAGACGAGTCCAACATTTTAAACTGAACATTAACAAGAAACAGCTTCCTTTTTGGTCCTTTAAATAATTGGGATATTTTACAGCTACGATTAAAGAAGCAGCAGCGACTCGCACCTGACGCAGATTAATACAAAACAAACCGACTTTTACGCAGTTTAAACCAGGACTTTGTCTTTTGGGTGTATTCTATAGAATGTGCAAACATCTCAGGACAGCCGGTCCAATGTCTAAATCTGGTCGTATTTATAGATGAATGTGTGGAAACGGAAAACAAGCGCACAGTAAAAACGGGTAACGCCCTCAGTGCAATGACCGCCAGCGCAGAACTCTAGCATCGCCTTTCTGGAAAACAGGAATCCAGTGTATTGGATGGAAAAAAAGTCTCATATTGAAAAAAGAAAAGATGTGCATCATTAAAACAGCAAGTCAAGTGTCCTTGAGGGGAAGGAAAAAAAAAAAAAAAACGCATCCAGCATAAAACAGCAGCATGGACAGGTTTGGCTGGGGGTTAGGGGTGGAAAACCAACCGAGCTTGGACATCTCGAATGAAATCGAAAACGGCTGAATGAACACGGCAGTTTTTAATATTTAATGAGGTTTTTGAAAATGTTTGTGCACCTCAGTTAAAACAATTCATCCTCAACAGGAACCAATCAAATTCCCATTTTCATGGTTATGTTAATGGATTAACTGTTAAGGCTGGGTTACCTGTAGAGGAGGAGTTCAAACTTATCGATACTGTAATTTGGATAATGTAACATTTTAAGTGTTTATTCCATTCAGAATTTCCAAAGCAACGCCCTAAATACTGAACTTGGATGACGAACGGAGCAAAAAAAGGCAGAACTCTAGTGTATCGCTAAAGGTGAACAGCATCTTCGTTTTGTGCAGCCGGACATCGGCTCCGTGATCTTTGGATAGACTTTGTGTAACAGAATAAATAAATAAACGCAGATCATCGGTGATCACAGCTGAGCGAGACGTCCCTGATCTACAGGACTCATCACGCTCCAAATCAACTAAACGGATTAACGGCCTCACAAGTGGAACAACAGCGGTCCAACTTTTAAGAAACTAAACACAATAACGGCGCAATGATTAACTTACCGACTCGCTAAACATAAACACTAAAGTGGCGTGTATCAGCGTCTGACGCGACGGCGTGATCGCGATACACGAACGAACTGAAACTGATTCATAGGTCCTTCTGTTGGTTGTCCTTGAACGTTCAGGCAACAAAACAAAAGGGCACGAGCAGCTTTTTAAGACGGGGCGTCCTTGCATTTTGACCTTTCTTTCTGACCATGCAAGTTCAGACCAGCTGAACCCCCCCCCCCCCACGGTCCTCAGCACAAGCCACATTAAAGGTGTTCCTACAGCAAATTTGTGTAACAAACATATAATACTATTTAATACAATTCATTCTGTCATCATCTGTGTTTACACCTGGAGACTAAATATTTTACGCACATATAATAATAATAAATTATCGTTATATAGTAATTCTGTCTCCTGACAAACTAGTGACAAGCCAATGTGGGGTCGTTAAGCCACGTCCAGATTTTAATCATGTCCTGCGGACTTCTAGGGTGAACGAGCATCAGGCTCTTATAGGCGCAGGCGTTGTTGCGGTATTTCTCCTCGATGCCGAAGGTCCGAAACCCCTTGTGTTTCTGTGGCGCGAGCCCCAGCTTCCTTAGGCACATGCCGGTGTAGACGTCGTCAATGGGATAGAGGGCCACCTTGTTCATGACACCGCCAAGCCTTCTTGCCACCGATCCTGAATAGAGGTACCCTCCACCCCCGGCGTAAGGCGGATACGGTCCGATGTAAAAGCTCTCTGGGATAAAGTATTTCAACTTTTTGTCCCGATGAGGCCCAGCGTTCGTAATCACGTCGCCTACAAACAGGTCACGCGCATTGTTTGGCTCCAGGCCCTTAAGGAACTCGATTATATGGAAGGTATTGACGAAGACGTCATCGTCTCCCTTGAAGATGAAGCTGGCGTTTGGACAGGTAGTGTTGAACCACTCAAGAAAGAGGACCTCCTTAGTAGTCAAGTTAAAAAAGGAGTCCCGGTAATCCCACTGCAGGAGGTCTCCATGGAGGTCGCTCTCATAACGCAACATGTGCGACATGTCCGGAAAGTGGTCCACGGCGGTGGCGTTGCCGAGAAGAAACACCGTCACCACGGTCTTATTCGCCAGGACACCGGCTCGACCCCAGGATTCTCGTATGGCCTGTCGGCGGTCAAAGTGTGGCGTTAAGGATTTAATAGCCAGCAGCAGGAATGGTGGATCTTTGCAAATTTCAGGCTGGTTCATCACCATGGAATACGATTTGCATCGCATGTACAAGAGGAAGTCCTTGAAGCGTTCAGGGAGCAAGCTGAAGTTCTTATGCCTCGTGACGCCGACATCCGGCTCGCAGGAGTCGTGAAGGGTGGAGCCGTTCAGCCAGTCCGGCGTCTGCAGCGTGCTGTTGGGTCCGTTCAGGATGGGATTGTTGAAATAATCCAGCTGCTGCTGATAGAGGTTCCAGTACGCGTAACTGGGCAATGACTTCTTCCAGAATTGTTTGGTTGGGATTCGGACTGTGCTGTTGTTCTTCCCTTGGTTGCTGCTCCTCGACAGTTCCACTATGATGAAGACAAACGCTGTTGTCATGGTCATCGCAAACAGCTTCAGTTTCCGGCGACTTCCCTGCATGGTTCTGGTTTTCACCACCTGCTGGATGATCAGACAGTCAGAATCAGGAGGCCCTATTTAAATGGAATTAAATGGTGTTTAATGAATTTACAATGAAAACTTATATCCAGTAAAACAAAGAACCCACCATTAATTATAAAAACAATAATAAATATAGCAACAAGTGGCAATCCCAGAGTTAAAGCTGCCTGGGGACAGACCCACAAGCTACGGTTATTTAAATTTTTACAAATTACCACTCTGCTGGGTAACCTGAGGTTCGTCTGAACACAACTGACCTTATAAATGACGTTCCTTCGTAATAGTGATCGTTTTATCACTATGACAACCACCCAATAAAGATCACAGTTGTTGGGAACATGCCAATATACTCTGGAAAGTAGAGGATGTATAAAGCCTACCAAAAAAAAGTTTGTAGTCTGACTGAATGGAAAGTCAAGCTTTTTTGTGGTGTGTGTGTGTGTGTTTTGCTGCTGGGAACTAGAATTTTCAGATTTTCTAGAATGTTTACTAAACCATCTCCATGGACACTTTGAATGTATTAGAACTATGGCACCAGGACTAATTTGTATATAGCAGCCTGAAAAAGTCCAGTTAGACACATCGCCATATAGAACTCCCCAACGACATAAGTGCAACAACTCCTAAGAGTTTACTCCGCCTCCTAAGAGACTGATGCTAGATGTTTGTAGTTGCTAGATGTGTTAAGTTAGGGATTTTTTTTTGAGTCCTATATTTTTAATAAATGACGAATGAATTCAAATTTTGACCTATGGGTAAAATTTGTATGTAGCAGTCTGACGGAATGGAAAAATCCATTTTTTTTCATAATAAAGAGCACGTTTTGCTAAATATTTTTTGAGACCAAGCACACTAGTTCGGAAAAGTAGGTTTTCCCAAAGTGGTCGTAGCTCACGGGTCCAAATTGATGGTTTGGAGTCTGGAAAAAAGTGTGTGTGGTCTGTGAAACTTTTTTGGTAGAAGTTAGAAGCCTAAAAGCGTTTTGTCACACTATAAAGCCAATTATAGGCCAATTGGTGCAATTTTTGTTATTGGTAAAGATGCACATCAGCTGCACCTAGCCTGCAAAGTTTGGTGTCTGTAGGACTAACGGCCCAACAATGTTAATAATATACAAATGATTAAAAAGCACTAAATGATTATAATCATAATATTAGGGAGTGGTAGCTTAGTGGTTAGGGTGTTGGTCTATCAATCAGAAGGTTGTGGGTTCAAATCCCAGGTCCACTGATGTTACCAATGTGGGTCACTGAGCAAGACCCTGAACCCTCATTGCTCCAGGGTGCTGTATTAACCCTGTGTTCTGACCCCAATCAAGTTGAGATACTTGTAAGTCGCTTTGGATAAAAGCATCTACATCCTAAAATAAAACCACCTGTTAATGGCTGTTATTATACACTGTATTAATGAATTGCTTCTGTGAAGACTCACATCTCAGAAAACTGTTGTGTTTTTTTTCTTAGGTCACATTTAATAAATTAAAGCCTTTAAAGTTTTTAGTTGATCCTTTTTTCCTTGTATCAGTCAGACTGGGTATTTCCTCACAGGGTCACATTAGTTTTTTGGCTGTCCGGTCTGTATGAGGTCAACAAGAAATTAGAGATTACATTTAATAACATGTTTGAGGAAGGGACTTGATTTCTAGATCTCTTCCGCTCTCGCTCTCTCTCTCTCACAAACACACAGATCAAGGTCATCTGACACACACCCCATGTACACTGTCTTTTAAAATCAAGATAAGTGTTCATGTTGACCCTTTAGAACCCTCCTGAGTTTTTCATTTTACCCCTTAAAATGTTTGATACCTCCAGTGACAGTGAACAGACTTAAGTAAAAGCAGAACATCAGACCAGACCAGGACAACCTCACTTCTGCTAAATCAATGCTGTGTTTTCTTGAACACAGTGAAATATTGCCTCAGTCTGCAGGTCGGTCCGTTGTGCGCTCTCATGGCTTGCACAAGTTCCTCACTGCGAGCAAAACTTTGACACTGTCTTGTGACCACATGCTGTGTTTCTTATGGGGGGGGGGAAGGGCTTTACGGGCCATCATGTGCTTTTATACAATTCCTCATGATTGAAGCACTTTAAGGAACTAAAACTACTGTGTGTGTAATTCATTCTGTCATGTCTCTGACCTGGATACCTGAATGGATGAGAATTATTGTAAACTTCCGCTCATAGAGTTTCATGGATGAGGTTATGTGGGAGGTTCTCCCACAGGGCTCCTCAACTTTGACCTTCCAGTTACAGCTAAAATAGATTAAAAACACATCTGTTTACATTTGCGGTCAGTTAATTTCCTGTAGATAAGGGTGTAGATCTCAGGTTTGGCTGTGTTGGGTTGGTAATCTGGCATAGTCTGCTGGCATTTCATCTCCTCCCCCTCCTTTTTATTAGTGGGGGGGGGGGGGTGTGGCGCTGAAATGATGCTATTCCGAGGGGCCCTTTCGACTTAGTAGAGTCTGCAGTATCTGCCCCTTTTAGTTCTGCTGCTCTAGTCAGCTCTGCCGGAGTCCCATGCTGCACTGTGTGTCAATCATACTTCATTAATTACAGAATGTACGGTGCTTTATGAGCTCCAACTGTGTTTCTTGTCTGTTTTTCTGAGGTGTCCCCATCTCCTTGTCTATGGCATTGCGGAAACAACCATTACGGAAAGGAACATGGACTTCTGTTGGACGGCAGTCCTGGAGGATGGACCCATAGTTATTTAATGTTTACTATTGTTTAATATGGACACATAAACTGATCTATACACAATCTGTACATGGCTGTCCTACTCTGATGCTGCCTGACCGCTCAAGGTGTGGCTTGTGATCCACTGAGCCTTGGTCCTCCCAAGGTTTCTTCCGAAAAATAACATCATAGCAGGAAGTTTTTTCTCGCCACTGTCGCTTCGGCTTGCTGTTTGAGGGTTTGGACTCTGTGACATCACACTGCTGTAAAAAGCGCTCTATAAATAAATTACTTGAACTTGCTTCAGGAGGTTCTCCAAGTTGCTGTGAATAAGAACACACAGTATAGTGTGGACACAGTCAGGCTCTCTCACCTAATATCGGTGTCTGACCTCACAAACGCTGTTCTGATTAAATAAACCAAAATATCATGAAACCCATCCACAATCTATTAGAAGCACTTCCTAGACGAGTAGGGCCGACTTATAATGAGATGTCAGAAGTTTGTGTACATGCCACAATTCTTTATACACGTTGTAAAAAAAAAAAAAAAAGCTGTGCAGATATTGATTTATTCTGCACAGAATTCCATATTTGCAGGCATTTAAAAATCTGACTCATGGCTCATTGAGATAAACCGGTTCTGACGTTCTATCCGAGCCCCGTCGCCCGATTTCACCAACATGGGCTTGAACAGAATTTTGTTTACGTTCTCTTCAGCACAACTTCTATAATTTCCCCCATCTGCTTCAGAAATACAATCGTCTGCATGTCCCACTCTCGCAGATCGATGTGACAGCAGATACATCTTCCAGCCGCCATGTTCGTACACGGAGAACGTAAGACAGGATCTCAGATATGCATCTCACTGGCGGCTGGGGGTGTAAACGCTGGGTTTATAGATATGCATCTGTCAGATGGGCGGCTGTGTGCGGATGTCTTCCCATAGGTAAAGAGACGCCTTATCAGTGCGTCGGAATGAGAGAGACACAAGCGCACCTCCACCCACTGAAAACATTGAGCCAACACCAGAACCCGATCCAGGAGGGGGTGGTAGTGCACTTTAAAAATAGCGTAGGCCAGTGGCGGGCCGTGCATGTCACACCTTCAGTGATGCTACGTCTGAATCAATCCACCTGTCAATAACTATTTTATGGCAACAAAAAAATGTTGAGGAGACTACTGCAGATTTTGATGGTATCAAAATGATGCATTAATTAAATATAACTGCACAATAAAATCATGTCATCATAAGAAGGCAAATTATAACTATGAAAATCATAGTTGTTTTTTTTTTTTTAAAATGTCCCCCAAAGTGGGGCGGCACGGTGGCTTAGTGATTAGCAGTCACCTCTCAGCGCAGGGGATTTCAGGTTCGAATCCCTATCTGGGTGGAGTTGCATGTTCTCCCCATTCCTGCATGGTTTTCCTCCGGGTTCTCCGGTTTCCTCCCACATTCCAAAAACATGAAGGTAAACTGAATGCTCTAAATTGCCCTGAATAGTGTGTGTATGTGTGGCTGTTTGAGTAAGTGTGTACCCAACGATGGATTGGCACCCTGTCCGGGGTGTATCTGCCCAGCGCCTGGATGGGCATGGGGAACCCCCCGCGACCCTCATAAAGGAATAAGCGTAAGATGAATGAATGTCCCTCAAAGTAAATATCGGTGTATCCATTTCATAAATGTCGTCATGACGATGTAGAGGCACTTTTACGATGAATTTAAATGTTTTTCATCACTAAAACGATTAATTGTCTCATCCCTAATAGCCACACATACAAAAATACTAACAATAACGTCAAAAAAATAGCCAAATTATTGAGGAAAATAACCAAAAATCCTGATTATTTGTATAAAATCCATCCTTTTTTTCCTCAAAAACATGTTAAATGGTTCATTAAATCATTTTCCAAGATCATCCTGAAAGTGGAGTTGTAGTTCTGTAATAGTTTTTAATTAACTGAAAACAACGGACCAAAGCAGTATACTCACTGACTGTCCAATCAGAGGCCGTGAATACGCTGATGTAACGTACGCCTGCTGAAGGGCCTCAGTGTCACCAACTCAAAATCTTATTGGTTGAAGCAGCAGGTTGATCGATACTTATTTTATGTGAACTGATAATGAAGACTCCCAGGCAGATTTTTGACCCTGGCAACAAATGATGCTGAATTGTAATTGGTTAAATGCGTCAATTCAAAAGTATACATTTGGAAACAGTGCAATCAGAGGAAACACCATGAAAGGAATAATTGGAATAAGTATTGATGGACAAAATAGAATTCAAAATTTCATAGAGGGCCCTGAAGGCCCGCCACTGCTGTACGGTCACTGTATGGTATTCGTCCAAATACGGCAATGCTCTTAACTTTGACTGTGACCCACAATTTTTAAACTTGTCGCACTTCTTCTGCCGTATTCTAAGGCGTAACACACAACAACGTGACGAGCGAATGGGTGCATTTCTCTCAGACTCCCACAAATAAATAACCCAGACATCAAATCCTCACCAGGTCCGGATGAAAGGCTCAGGAGACCCCTTTGAATAAATGAAAATGATGACAAAAACACTCGCGCCGAGATGGCTCTTGACATTTGAGCCCCTGTCGAATACGGTGCGTCATCCCAGAAGAAAACGGTGCCCACCTTCCCCGTCTTATCGGGCAGATTATGCGGCTGCATTATACCAAGCTAATGGCGCATGTAGATACTTTGTGAATGAATTTTCGAAACGCATCAAACACTTAAGAAGGATTTAGCACCCACTCTCCCATCGAAATACTTAAGAATATGCAAATACCCTCCAAAGAAACTGGTTTTAACTAGATTCGACAAGCGCAAACAATCGAATGTGCTCTTTTCCCCGGCCGCCGGTGTCAATCAGGAGCCCAGATTAAGAGCCGCGCTTGTGACAATGTGTAAAATGGAAAGGGACAATGAGGCACTTTTAATTTATCACAGGGATATGACTATCAATGTGCTCGCATTGTGTCTCCTGAATCACTAAATACCTCGCTGCCAGGGAGGACACGGCCTAACAGGTCAGCCAAAGGATGCCCCCTGCTGTCAAGCTTCAGTATTACTAACAGACAGTTTAAGGAAAGATTGAGGGGAAAAATAGAAAACAAACATGAACCATTACAGTCGGACACAAAAGTCTTAGTTCATCAAGTTAAGACATCAAAGACAACTACTGTAACAATCTAAGGTCTAAGTTCTGACAAGTTTGTGGAGGAGGAGGTTGAGGAGGTGTCCTACATGGCATAATCTGAACTGGGATGAATTAGAATGCAGACTAAAAGCCTTATGTCACAAATTCAGTCGTCATGCTTAGAAACCTTCTTATTAGAACTTCTTAAGCACTAATAATCTGATAAAAGACCAGATTAGAATAAAGACACTTGATTGACCCAGCTTTGAGTCTGATAATCATATTTATTGATTTTCCCAGCAGGACGGGTTTCATATGGCTCTATACAACCTCGCACAAGAAGCCAATTTACTCCCTTAAATTCACCAATTTGGGAAGAAACACACACCTGCAAACCGACGCCATGCAGACTTTCCTGCTGTGAGGTAAGAGCATGGACCATGATGCCATCATACCTTCCTCAACCTGATAAGGGCTTAAGATCCTGGACTTTCCCCCTAAATCTGATCCATATATAAAAAGTACACAGTATACACCATGATCCAGAATTTAAACCGTTCAGTCGAATTCCCTCAAGTTTCTTTTTTAGGATGAAAGCAGGACTTCTGCTCAAACCATCAACATTCTGGTCCAGGGTGGTTAGTCTGGTGTATTTACAGATGTCAACATCCTGGAAATCACAGGAAAATAATAAACCTGCGCGTGTTTACATACTGACATACAATTAACCCTGGAACTCACAAATCCCCAACTCTCTGAATTACAAGATCTAGTGCTTCCAAGCCACACCCCCTTATCCCAACACATCAGTGTCTGACCTCGCTTTAAAAAACCCCAGACACACTGAGAACCTATCTTAAATATCAACCTTCTGGAGCTGTCCAAATACTTTTGTTCAGTAATGTATTACAATCCAAACCCATCATTGCAACTGAACGTCTTACTGTAGATAAATTCTTAGAGCGAGCGTCTTTAAGAACTCCTTCATCTTGGTTGAGATGTCAGACTGGAGTTTGTTTTGCAGCTGCTTGTTTGTGGTCTCGGTTTGGTCTCTGGTGTTTTAGCCGGCTGACCAATCCCATAACGCCGAGACCCACGCTGGCAGCTTTCCATGTTCTCCTCTCGGCATTGTTTCTTTTTAATGCCACGTGTCAGTGTTTGATATCTCAGTTTGGAACAACCCCATACCTGATCTGGGAATAAACAGCTTCCAACAGATATGATGGAACAAAGAAAAAATATGGACTTTCCCAAAACGTCTCACACAAGGTTAGAGGTATACAACTGTAATGTGACACAATGCCTAACTCACCCCCCCTCACACACACACACACACACACACACCCAAAGACAGAGTCTGTGCTCCATAATTAGGTTTAAAAACCAGTCTAAATAATTTGGGGAAGGCCCTTTCAGCAACTTGGTACAAAGTGAAGTCCATTAAAACATGGCTTGGTGTAAAGGTCCTAAAGGGGCAGTTGTAGGCTCGTGGTTAAGGAACCAGCCTTGTAAACTGAAGGTTGCTGGTTCAATTCCCAGTCCCACCAAGTACTATGGCTGAAGTGTCCTTGAGTCATATACAAGGCTGCCCACTGCTCAGGGCATATGTTTTTACTTCACCAGTGTGTGTGTGTGTATTTGTGTGTCTCACTGCTCAATGCCCATTCAGGGGAGAACGTCTTGGGCGTTGGGCAGATACACCCAGGACAGGGCGCCAATCCATGGCTGGGTACACACTCACTCACACAGACACACAATTTAGAGCAATCAATTTAGCCTCATGTTTTTGGAATGTGGGAAGACCCCGGAGGAAACCCACGCAGACACGGGGAGAACATGCAAACTCCACCCAAACAGGGATTCGAACCGGTAAGCCCCAGCGCTGAGAGGTAAATGTGCTAACCACTAAGCCACTGTGTCGCCCCTAAACGAATCAAATTTATGTTTAATAAAAATTCAGCGTTTCGATTTCAGGAGGAAGGGTGATGGTCAAAGGTCCACATACTTTTGCCCATAGGTTTTGCAAATTATTTCCACAGCGTTCATATTGTTTGCGGTAGGATTTGATTTCATCGCTTTATTTCCAAAAGCGCCTTCTCTCTCTCTCTCTCTCTCTCTCTCTTGTTATCAGTAAGGTCAGAGCCCAGTGTCCAGTCTCCTCTCCTTCTCATCACACGGCTGAGCAGAAAAATAAATTACAGCCTCCTGAAAAGTCCTACCGCTGCAATCCTGCTGCACACAGAGCCCTCACATGAGACACAGATATATTGGATTAACAGAAAAGTTCATTCCATTTTTAGAGATGCTACCTCATCATTTTACACTTTCTTCACGCACAATGACTGCATCAACACAAATACACATACACACAAACACACACTGCTGATTACATCTGCACCGCTATCTACAAGTGGAGGACCAACAGACATAAAACACTGTTCATGGAAGTAATATGTGGAATGTGGGAATCATACACACACACACACACACACACACACACACACACACACACACACACACACACACACATATATATATATGTCTGTGTGGGTTTCCTTCATGTTCCCCGGTTTCCACAGTCCAAAAACATGGATTTAGGGTGACTTGGCTGCTTTAAATCGCCCTTATAGTAACGGATAGGCACCCTGTCTTGGGTGTATCTGCTTAGCACCCGAAACCTTCTCCCTTGGATGGACATGGAAAACCCCCCGCGACCCGAGTAAAGGAACTTTATGAAACCCTGTGGTATTCAGCCTTCAGAATGATTTGAATGAATCTCTAATATATAACAGAGAAAGTTTGCGAAAGACACCCGATTACATCCCATCGCTACGTACTAGACGACTGCTCAGGTGTGCAGAGTCAAGGGTCGACCACCTTCATCCCTGAAACCATGCAAGTTTAAGCCGGGTTTGATCCCACAATACCACTGACGGTCCAAAAACAACGGGATGAATCAGTGCTGCTGAAGGGTAAATAAAAAACAGAAGGATTAGCGTGTGTGTGTCCTGCTAACAGCTACATCACCCCGAATCGGAATCCTTTCAGCAGCGCTGAGCGAAACAGTCCTGACCCGTCTTAAAGTGTCAGGAAACGGGACGCTCGCACACAAGGGCAAACAAACGCACGGCTACATTTCAGAACGTTTAAAGGTCTGTCAGAGTCCATCAGTGTGTGAGGTGACCGTAGGAAAACAAACCAGGATGTAACGCTGAAACAGGGCAGGTGGAGGAAAGAAGAGGATTCCGATAGAAACACAAACACAGAGCTTCACAACACGTCTGATGTTACAGGTTTCAGTCCAAACAATAACAAGAGCAAGAGATACAGTTCAGTCAGACAGGTAGGTACAGCATACACAAACACACACACACACACACACACACACACACACACACACACACACACACACACACACACACACAAAAATAAGAAAGAATTATTCCCCATAAATGACCTGTTCCACAATTATTGGCACCCTTAACAATAAATACAAAAAAATAAAATGTATTTGAACCATTTATATAATTTCTACTGTAATTTATAAAGTGGCTCACAGTAGCTGAGAAACTTTTCCTGGGAAGTAAACATGGCGTTACCCAGAGGCCCGTTTCTCTTACTCACTCTTAAACATGGGAAAAACAAGAGAAGACACGATTCTTCGTAAACCTTCATAAATCAGGCAATGGCTAAAGAAAACAGCCCCTCACCTGTGGATGCCCTTATCTACACTCAGAGCGATCATCAAAAAGTTTGAAACATCTGGAACTTTGTCAAACAAGCCTGGAAGAAGATGCAAGTGTCTCTCACCACCACGAAAAGAGAGAAGGACGATAAGAAAAGTAAAAAGTTCTCCAAAGCTCACTATAAGAGAGGTAGCAAATGGTAGCATCATGGGGTTACGCGGTCTCCCAGCCATCAGCCATCTACATGCCAACAAGCTGTTTGGGAGACACACATGGAGAGAGGTCTGAGTTCTACTATTGGTGTAAATGGGTGGAGTTTGCCAAGCGCTACTGGAATCTTAACTGGGACAATGTGCTTTGGGGTCAGAGGCGACCAAGATAGAGCTTACTGGCAACACTCTAAGTGGGTCTGGTGTAACACCAAGGATGAGTACGCAGAAAAATACCTCATGCCAACCGTTAAGTATGGTGGGAAGGATCGGTGATGCTGTGGCCTGTTTCTTCTCCAAAGAACCAGGGAACCTTGTGAGGATACATGGGATCATGAACTCTTTAAAGTATCAGGACATTTTGAATCAGAATCAGGTGGCATTCACCCAAAAGCTGGAGATGGGTCGTCACTGGGACGTTCAAGATAAGTGGGAGTGGTAGCTCAGTGGTTCGGGTGTTGGACTATCATTCACAAAGTTGGGGGTTCAAATCCAAAGTCCACTGAAGTTACCAATGTGGGTTCTTGAGCAAGACCCTTAACGCTCATTGCACCCGGGTGCAATATCAACCCTGGGTTCTGACCCCAATCAATTTGGAATACTTGTAAGTCGCTTTGAATAAAAGCATCTGCTAAATAACTAAATGTTCACAAAGCACACAATCAAGCTCCTCTCATGGTTCTCAGTCCCTATACCCCAACCCAAAAGAACGGGCTGTATTTTTGGCAAAAGGAGGTTGTACGAAGTACTAACACAAGGGGTGCCAATAATTGTGCAATATCATTTCATTTAAAAGATTTCTTTATTAATGTGTGATCCCCCCCCCCCCCTCAAAAGGTGCAGAGGTGCCAATAATTAAGGAGGGCACTGTATAAATACACACGCAAGGGACAAATACTCAAAACCACATAATAATAAGGGTTTGATTCCCAGACAAATTCAGATTCCTTTTGTGGAAAATCCTGAGTCTAATACGCTGATGTTCATTCCTGTGGCGACTCCGAATCAGAAAGAAAAACATAAGATGACGACAACGATTCGGTCCATATACTATATACTAAATTAGCAGGATGCCTTTAACCAAATTCAGGAGGTTTTAAAATGTCTATAAACATGTGCACCTGCATGATCACACTGCACCCCCAGTGTAAATCCTCGAACCTCGAGCTAAAACCTTCCAATTTATTCCAGCAATGCAGACGGTATCCTTATAAGTAAAGCAGCACTTAAACACAGGTTTGATATTAAAATGATCCCCATCCTCCTCATGTTGGCGTTCGAGGCCAATTCAGGTGAGCGCGCGCACACCGTGCATCCCAAAAGAGTAGCATGCTAGATCATCGTTTGCTGGTCTCTTTGAGATCGGA
>JAOUQT010000002.1:17338026-17369907 GCA_025769995.1 Xyliphius kryptos | reverse complement strand
ACCCAGATAGGGATTCGAACCGGGAATCCCCAGCGCTGAGAGGCGAACGTGCTAACCACTAAGCCACCGTGTCGCCCCTGTAAATATATATATATTTATCAAATTTATGGGGAACTGGCTAAAAACAGTTTCGATAAAAGACACGCTAGAAGGAGGA
This sequence comes from Xyliphius kryptos, assembly GCA_025769995.1. Taxonomy (NCBI): domain Eukaryota; kingdom Metazoa; phylum Chordata; class Actinopteri; order Siluriformes; family Aspredinidae; genus Xyliphius; species Xyliphius kryptos. Next base: position 17,369,750 of record JAOUQT010000002.1, on the reverse strand, counting down.
AACAAACAAAAGCAAGCCCAGAGATTATGGTTATAAAGTTGTTTGAACTTTAATCAGCTCAGAAAGCTTTACAAACACAACACATAATGAAGGAGGTGTCACTCTGACAGACAGGATCTGAAATCATGTCCTATGTGAGTCGTTTATACGGAAACCTAAAACTTCAAATGTAAACGTTCGGTAAATGTAGTTTTATTTGCTCTAAGTAGTGTTCTGAACCACTACAGCATGGTAAACAAAGTCAATTAGTACAATTAAAAAACAAAAAAAATCCTCCATAGCTGTCTCTGAATGAGTTAACATGAGAGCAGGTATAAAGACGCAGCCTACAACAAACCCATAAATATTTCCACCACTTTCTTTTCTTAAACTTCAATTTAATGAGAGCTCGCAAAAGGAGCCACCATCCTCATTGAGGAAAACAAAAAACCCTGATGTCGGCTAAGCGACAGCACACACTCGCTCGCTCACTCACACCCACCCACACACACAAACATCCACATGATCCCAAAGGTAATGAAGCTGCTGTTTGATAGTGCTGATGCGTCAGGATCAAAGCCGCCCGTTTAAAAGCCCAGCTAAGCCAGAATTTAAGCACGGATGCAGAGGGGCAAAATCGGACCACCGTCTCGTTCACCGTTAGAATCTGCACCTTCCTCATACCAGCTACATGTTCACAGTGATGAGGAACTGAGCAACTAAAGATGCCACATAAATCTGGTACTGCGGACATTATAATAATTTTCTTACAAGTTGCAGACCAAACGTTGCATCAGTCCCTGTGTGAAGGTTCCAGATTCTGAGTTTCTAAGAAATATCACTTAGTTACCCGTTCAAATTCAATCTCCAAACGTCCTCATCACCGTGTCATTGTGTCCTACTGTGAGACAAACAACTTGCGCCCTGACATCCATAGTTGTCTTTCTTTTACTAATGCATGTGTATACAGCAAAAAGAAGCGAGAGTTAGGAAAAGAAAACTGAAATGTAGATTAAAGGGAAGGAAGAAATTAAATACATGCAGCATTGCGATTAAATGACAAAACAGAAGCTTAAATAAGGAGCTGGATCTCTCTCACACACAATCATACACACACACACACATACATACACATACGTATCCATATAAAATGCTGAATATGTAAAAAGAACCACCGCATCATTTTACAGATTGGCATTGATTTGGTCAGGAGACGGCCAAGTGCAGTTATCTTCTCCACAGAGGAGGAACACACGCTCAGACACACTGATCCCCTGCAAACACACACACACACACGCACACGCACACGCACACGCACACACACACACACACACACACACACACACACACACAGACTTCTTAAATGCCTCGGATATCCGAACCCAGGACAGCATGTGTGCGCGGTTGTGTGTTCAATCACACATCTCCTCGGGGATCTCATGAGGGTTAAGGATTCCTGGGACTGACATCTGCAGCTTGTGTTTCTCCTCTTGAGCCTGGCGCAAAGATGCCTCTCGCTCCTCAAGGAACAAGTCTGAAGTGTCTTCACCTGCAAACTCCTTAAAAAAGTGAGAAAAAATGAGGAGAAAGCATGAGAGAGAAGCAAATGAATGATCTGCAAACATTTTACAAATTGTTAATTATGTACATTACAAATAATACGTCTTAAGACTGAGACGCAGAACCATGAATCATTACACAACTACAAGTGTATAAGGTGTCTTGCACAAGGGCACTTCAGCCAAAAGTATTGGTATTTACTTGATGGGATACAGAACCCACACCTTTAAATTGCTAACCATTCCTCCATCACTTCCAACAGAAGCACCACTTCCGTGGTAGTGGTGTGGATATATAAACGCTGCTTGAAGGGGGAAGCAGAATCAACAGCATGGGGAGGGTCAGTGACATACCGGTCAAAGATTAGGCTAATTGGTCTGTGTGCAGGTTTTTGAGGAAAGGCTTGAAGCAGAGTATAGTACAGTGGCCTGTCCCCTTATTATATTTGCGACATGATTCATCATTTTGTACTAAATGCTCATTCAGGGGAGAATGTTTTGGGCGCTGGACAGATACACCCACGACACACAAACACAAAGGGGCAGTCAATTCATCTTGAATCCATGTTTTTGGACTGCGGGAGGAAACCCACGGGGATTCCCAGCATTGAAAGGTGGATGGGCTAACCACCATGGCATTTCCAGAGTGGTTTTATCTATACGACTCACCTTAATCTGCACCAAGAAGTCTCTAAGATGTTCTTTAAATGCAGGGATGTCCTGGTTTAGACTGAACAGTCCGGTGACAAATACCTTAACCTGCGCCCTGATGAGCCATGAAAAAAAAGAAAAAGTACAAACAAATCAGAATCTGGATAACAAACCAAGTTTAAGCTCTGAATAAAAAGGTTATCAGTTATATTATTGTGGACTCAATTTACATCCCCAACACGAAACACTATTAATTTAATATTTGTCTTTATTGCAAAACATGTTGATGGTTCGATAAAAATCTCCCTGAAATCAAAACCATTCAGCAAAATACTTTTCTAAGCTTAAAAATATTCAAGCTTATCTGAGCTGCCTGTAAAGTTCCCTGAATTTGTTCTAATAATGTAGAATTACCAAAAATTGCTCCTGACCACAGGTTTATGTTTTTTACAGAAAAACATCTGATAACGCTGACCTGTCCAGCATCACAGTTACTAACTGAAAACTTACTCCTGTAGATGAGAGAATGCCGTTTTGAGCAGGTTGGCCACATACTCCTGGATGAAGGCCTGATTGCTGACAGGATTCGCCGGGTTCAGCGCCACGCTTATCTTGCCCTCCTCCACCAAATTGAACATGTACGCCAGTATAGACGCATGCATCGTTAGACCTGAAGAACAAGTGGGCACAGATGGAATTATTGTACTTGTGGTAATAGGTGGCACACGTGTTCTTTCAGCACTGGGGATTGCCAGTTCGAATCCCAATCTGGGAGAAGTTTCCATGTTCTCCCTGAGTCTACTTGTTTTTTTTCCAGCAACACCTGAATAAATAAGGGTAAAAACAGTTGTGGCAACCACTAATTTTTTTAGAAATTATAATAAGTTGTAGCAACACCCGTTTCCAAAATATTATAGTAGTTGTGACAACTGTTTGTACGTGATTATAATGGTTGTGGCAATCAACGTTTTTGAGGGATTACAGTATTTGTGGCATCCACTGTTTGAGAGAAAAAGCTTTGGCAAATAAACAAAGTTTTAAAAAAGGGAGAACTGTTATGAAAGTATGTTGAGAGATCTGTAAGGACATATGACTTCTGCATGGTGCATTTTCCCGAACTCTTACTTAAGTGCTAATGACTCATTGATCATTACCTACAGTGAATGACTCACCAGCTGTATGTGACGTGTCCGTGACAACGGAGAAGATGTGTTGCAGTATGTCGCAAAAGTAGGTCTGATAAAAGCTCTGAGCTGCCGTCTCCTCCTGAGCCACATTCTGCAGCAAAGTGTACAGAATCTGCAGACCTGCACACACACACACACACAAAAAAATCAGCTCCTGCTTTCCTGCAGCTCACGGCACAATTGCACCTGTAAACATGCTTAAATCAAATATGTGGGGTCATGCAAAATGCTAAATTTTAAATTAAACCATTGTGTGATGAATCTTACCTATATTCAAAGTTTAAAACATAAACAAAATTCTACACCATGTTCTCACCGGTGTCTGCAACGTTTCTCATGGTGTGTTTAAAGGCCCATATTATGGAGTCCAGCACCAGTTTAAACTGAGCAGGTGGGATGGACAGGAAAGCTGGGAAGCAGTGAGAATTCACAGCCTGAAGCAGGTAGAAGAAATGTGTTCGGTGCTCTGGATATTCCTCAAAATCCTTCAAAAACATAAAGCAGTGTGAATACCATCTTATATAGAACATCATATATAGAACATATGGACATGAGATGCAGTGTACAAAAATATTCCTGTCTCCTGATCATGTGGGTGATAATGCAATAAAGTAAAGAAACTTTATTTCTATCTTCTAATCTACAAACACACACGTCCAAAATGAAATGCAACAAAAACTCAAACAAAAGAATAATTCTTGGAGTTGAACAGCTACCCAATTTGAACAGCTGATTTTGGAACAATTACACCAGAAAATCAAATTTTATTTTATTTTATACATTAAAAGGCTCTTTTCCTCAAGTTACTTACTTTGTTGATCATGTTCAGAGTGCATTCAAACACTGCATCAAAGATCTGTGGGATCTCTGTCGTGATGTGGCCGCCAAGTTTGTTAACAATGGTTGCCATGGTGCTGAGCACCTCTGGTTCCCGGGCTGCTGGAACGTTCCTCTGGTAGTCTATGAGAACAGCATCTAGCAAAGGTGGTACAAAGTTCTCTCCTACCTACACACACACATTAAGCAGATGATAGTAAATAATGGTTCAGATACTGAGTCAGTGTTCCAATCTTTTTAATATTTAAACAGTGTTTACACTAATGATAACTCAGGACTCAGAATGGATGGATATTCTCTATACATGGTGTACAGTGTGAATCTCACCATCTGTGGGTCATTGGACCGACTGACCCAGCCGGAGATGAGTTTGAGTGTCTCTCTCTTTACCGTGCGCATGCTTCTGATTAAAGGCTGCTTGGTTACCATTTCACCTGTTTACAAAAATATATCATTTATCTACTTGTATAAAAAAAGGAAGGGGTGGGGATAGACATTATCAAAAAATAACTATAAAAAAAAACTAGTCATGTTTATATTCAGCATAAACAATAAACAAAACTGAAAAAATAAGGCAGTTCAATAACCTACCATTGGTCTGAATAGCTGCAGAGATGTTCTCACTTAGGCACTTGTAGACATTGAGCATGTCCAAATAGATGCGTCCAAGCTGAATGACAAAGGGATGACCCACTGCTTTGCAGGCCCTCACGTTTGTCTTTAAAATGCTGCCCAGCTGCTTTACAGTCTCTGGGTCCTTCAGGATGTCCACATTCTGGACATAAGAGGAGGGGGAAATGTTATGGCATCACGACGACATGAACCAACAATTAACTTGTCTGTGTGTGATATATATATATATATATATTTATATATATTAACACACAAACAGTATTGTTCCCCCAAACATAGTTGTAGTGTAGTTTAGGAAAAGGGTTAGTTAGTTGGTTAACGCTTTGTTTACACGTTGGTCATTTTTATGGCAGGATAGGTATATTTCTTAAAAAGTTTACATAAATTACTTGATAGTAGTATTAATGTTATGGTTTCTTTATGTTCTTTGTTTAGAGGTAGTTTATTTTTAAATGTGAGTTATTTTAGGGAAAAGGAATCTCATTTTATGAAATATATTTTAAATCATATTGAATTTGATCTGTAGTCCTTAATACCGTATAAGACAATCGGAGACGAAAGGAAACTGGACTCACCTTGGTGGCTTGCTGGATGATACTGTCCCACACCTGGTTGGGAAGCAGCATGTACTTCTCTATAAGATGCTCCTGAACAGCCTGGTCTGTCTGAGCACCAATCATATAACCTACTGCTTCATAGAACGTGTGAACCTGCAGACCCCAACAAGCCAAGCCCAAAGAAAACAGAACCACGTTTAGAACAACATTACTGACTGTATCCTGTTTACATAACTCGATTCAAGTTTCAAAAGGACGCCGGTGTCTCAATGCCGACCTGCTGAGGCTGCAAATCACAGATGATGGTGTTGATATTGTTGAGAATTTCATCAATGAAGGGCATGACCTCGCCAACCTGAACCTGGACAAAATGCCTCCGGCACTTCTGAGCGATCTTAATAAACGTATCACATGCCATGTCCTGTACACCATCATGGGTCTCTGACAATGAGAGAAAAAGAATAAGAAATATTTAGTTCTTGGCACTATTATTATCTTTATCTTTGGCACAAATAAAGCAGTCATCTTAAGACCGGAGGTAAAATGAATAAAGGTTGGACTAAAAATGAACTAAGTGTAGCTTCGACACATAAAACCGGTCGGTTGCCGCAGATTGAAATTTAAGACGACATTAGTCAGAGAAACAGGGAAAAAAAATGTCACAGAATTTGGGCCATGCGGGCGAGTCAGTATAAACACCTGACCCGGATTTTATCAAGAGCTTGAGTGATTATACAGTAACCTTTATTGTTTCATATAAAATAGTTTTCTTTAAGGTGTGTTGTCATTAAATAACTGCTTAAAAGGCACATCGGATTTTAATTTCCATTTGCTCTTACAAACCTAGCGCAAGGTGCGTCATGATGCTCATTGCGATCTCACACACCGCCAACAATCTATTTTTACACCTTGTGCCAGTGTTATTACATTAGCAATTGTGATTACAAATATAATCTTTACTGATGGGCATGTTGGTCTCAAAATTAGGCTGGTTCAGGTAAATTTCAGGTGTATTTGTATCTTGCCAGCCAAATACTGAAATGAAAAAAACCCTACACAGATGTCAGCATCAGACCTGTATAAACCTGTGGAGGTTTATATACTCTTTAGAACCACCAGGAAACAGCTAAAGATGCAACACCACCTCTCCATGGTTTGAGCAGCAACACCAATGATTGGTGGCCAAAAGTGGTTAGTGCCATTATGCACAGGGGAAACTTATTTCAGTGATGTGGATGCTGATTTGTTTGGTGTTTACATTTTTTTTTTCATAGTTAGTTAAATAGTTTGTTTTTCCCTGGGGGAAAAACAATTAAAATCAATGAAAAACACCAAGAAGCGAGCAATTCCACACAAATGAACTTCTACACTGACTGCAGGAAATGTCATCAAGAGCCGAGAAGGAGCTAGTGTAAAAATAATAAAGCAAACAAATTCAGAATGTGTAGGTCATGTTGTGTAACTCACCATGCATGAACTCAAACAGTTTGTTGACTACAGTCTTTAAAAATTTCCAGTGTGCACGCAGGAATCGGGGGTACTGGCCGACAATGTACATGATGTTCGAAGCAATTATGGCTTTGTTATCCTTCCCTCGTTTTTGTTCACACAAGCCCAGCAAGTCCTAAAAACGGTCAAGCACACCGAGAGAATCAATATTGAACATCGAAAACATGTTTGTTCCAATGACAAAATATGCACTGAGTAAACACATGATTAAAAACACTTTATTAATATAAGGCACTTCTTGTTGCATTCAACCCCCCCCGAGGTTCAATGTGTTGTACAGTTTGTATTAATCTTCCAACCACAACTGAACAGGGTGATTAAACCAGTTACATTAGCATGGCTTTCAGTCCTAATGAGTCTGGCCCTTTTTGGTTAACCACCAATATAAAGGCATTTTTGTCTGTAGTTGAGTTGATTGGATGTTAAACTTCAGAGACTCCTCTGTGTAAAAATCCCAGAAGTTTATTATTGAACATCCTCAAACCATCTGGCACCAATAACTTCAGACAAAATCAGTAAGTATTTATACTGAACCACCACATAATTAAAGACCCTCATTGAATTATGTGGTCTTTAAAACCACAAACTGCGTGTGTTAAAAAGGTTCTGCAGAAATATTGATTAATGCATTTCAGAATTTTTTTCTCACAATTACTACGGATTGTCCGACTTGCTCCTCATCCCTGAGACTCGCTAAAAAAGCAAACATGAGGCACAACCACGATTTCAGGATTGGGTCTTGACATTTCCATTGTGTTCCGTCATATGATAATTTGATGCCAACACCAAGACAGGGACACAGAGCACAGTCAAGACTTTTGCATGCTGTGCAGGCACGTTCTCCAGTGAATATGTAGATTTGGGCGGGGCCAGTTGAGGTTGCGGACTGCCCGAATGCTGAGGACTCAATGATGCCATCCATGTCCCCCCCTTTTTTTCTCCTCTCTCTCTTTGGCATGCTCATGGTAAAGCATGTGGCCATACGGTGGAGCGTGAAAGTAGAGTTGGAGCCGCTGAAGGTAGGCTTCACTAGTTTTGGGTTTCGCCTCATTCCAGCACACCGACCATGAACTGACTTAATGACTCACATCTCAGAGCCAAGATTAAACATGACACCCAAGCTATAAACATTCTAATAACTAGTATGACAAGTATCGAGTATTAATAGTTGACAGAGCTCTAATAAACAAACATAAGTACATATGCATATATAAATACCTTTATGACTGTAACTAAAAACCTTTTCTCATCCTCTTCATGCATGGCTCCACTGATGGAACCAATTGCCCAGCAGAGTGTATTCAGGTTCTTCCAGGACCACTCGGTCCCATTAACCTGGTTATGGAGCTTCTCAGTCATGATTCGTTCGGTATCCGCATAATCCAAATGTGTCAAGTAGACTATAAGGGGGAAAATAATAATAATAATTTTAAAAAATATGATTTTTTGCAATTTAGTATCTTTAGGATGCATCAAACTGCATTCAGGTTCCTTTGTCTATTCTTACCAAGTGTCTCCCTCATGTTCTTGTACAGGTTGATTGAATCTGTGTCCTTCATGAACTCTCGTACCACCTCCCCCTGATCGTTCTCTACCACCAGCACCTCCTCTGGTTTAGCCATGCGGCTCACCATCAGCAAGCGCACCTGTAACAGAGAGATACCTCAGTTCTAGGAAACTCTACTAGATGAGGTCGCTCTGAAATCGTACAACACAACTAAAGAAAGAAACCATAAATATGATCTTCCACTTTCAATATACAGTACTGCAAAACTAAGCCCCACCCCATTTAGGTCTATAGAGCCAAAACCACAACAGAGTAATAAAATCAGGTCAATTTAGATTCCTGTTATGGCAAACTCATTTATGTTTTACTCAGACTACAAGAAAAATGGGATTTGGGTCTCTCAACTGTCAAATGCCTCTTCCTAATTATCCTGTAGTCTGTTGTCTAATCTTAAATATTAAAATTCTCAAATCCCAAAAATTAAACATTTATTTTATTCACAACTAAGTATTTTGTAGTGTGAGGTGGATGCAGATTCTTTGGTTTAAAAATCACCACAGTGACCTCATGATTACAGAACAAATCAACCAATCAGAGCAATGCTTAACATGCAGTCATTATTGTTTGCATGTATGGAAAAGGTTAAAAATGCAGCAGATTTATGTACTCGTGTATTGACCTTAAAACCATGATACAGTAAGTACAAGACCTGCTGACCCTTCTTGTCAGCAATAATTCAAAACCAAATCTTTGGCTTTTATTGAGCAGGAAACAGCATCAACAAAGAAGTGAACCAGTGATTCTGCTAGTTTGAAACAAAAACCTAGAACTAGGGGCAGAAAAACAGCCTGGACAGGACACTAATTTGACAAATGGGGCAATTTAGCATCTCACATTTACCCAATAACATGTTTTTGAGTTGTGAAAGAAAAAAAAAAAAGAGAGAGCTCTGTAAGGAAAATCATGCAGTTATAAGGAGAAAATATCAACCTTAGTTACACAAAACTTTATCCACCATGCTGTTAAATTTAACCAGCCAAGAAAGCGTTAGCAATTTCTCCGGTGTGTTGTCTGCCAGACATGCTGATGGTCACAGTGTTTACCAGTGACATGTATTAAAGTCCTTCATTGATTTATTGAGGAATTATTTATTGTTTACTAACGTCAGCATCAGTTGATCAAAGAAAGTCCTTGTAAAATAAACAGTTTTCAGTGAGCAAAAAATCCCAACCTTGGACAATACGGGAAGGTAGAGCTGTCTGCGTGGGGGAACGTCAAAATGCTGGCTGCCGGACAGCAGCGGAGAGGTGGAGGTGCTGAATGGACTCTCTCTGTACAGCTCTGCTGCCAGGTGGTTCCAGTACTCCAGACAGATCTTAAAAATCTCGGTCTCCTCCACCTCAGATACTAACAGCATGTAGTGCAGAGCCTGAAAATAAGAAGCACAATGTAAGCAAGTTATAAGAGGAAGTAGAAAAAATATTCACTGTTAAATGATTTAAATGTGTTTGCTTTTGACAAAAGATGTACTGTTTATATAGTACATTAGTGGTATTTACAAATAAAAGAAAGCTTAAAGATGGTTTCAGGTTTTTAAATAGTAACCAGATATTAATAAATTCATGACATTGCAATATTAACTGAATCAGTACCTCCCTCGCCCTCACCCTAGAGGTCCCTCTCACAGTTTCCTTCTCCCAGCTGCACAGTCACCCTTTCTCTTTAGGTCTTTCTCTATTACACAGTATCCCTCTCTCTTATGCAGCCACCATCTCCCTCAAGGTCTTTCTCGCTCGCTCCCACTCTGATGAAGTCGCCCTCTCTCACCCACTCCCTTAAGGTCTCTTACGCAGTCTCCCTCACTTGCATTTGTACTCCCTCACCCATCTCCCAAGGTCATTTTCTCTCACCCAGTCACTCTCTCCCTCACAAAGGCTCCCTTTTCCTTATAGTCTCTCGCTCACACAGATACATAAATAAGTGTGTTTGTATGCATAGATGTATACTCTCAATTTCTACCTCCATCAGAGTCTCCCGTAGGTTGAGTCTCTTCTCTATTAACTGGCCGTGCTCTTTAAGGAAGGTGCAGAGGAACAAGCTCAGGTTCTGGATAAAGTTCTGCTCGTCATCCTTGCCATTAGAATAAGCCAATCGGATGTTCGTGTTTAAAGGCAGCATCTGTGAAACCAAACCACACAGAACCAGATTAATCAGATGGTGGAGTACATTTTTAAATAACTGAAAATGGGCCGACTTTGTTACCTGTTTCAGTTGCATCATTGTGAGTGTGAACAGAGTGACAAACTGTTCCTCATACTGGCTCACACTCACACCGGCAATCTCAGTCAGACACTTCAGCGTCACATTACGGAACATTGGAACATTCAGGAACTATTGGCAGAAAGAAGAATATAAGAATGTATAACTATAGTTAAATTACAAAAGCTTTAGGTAAAAAATCAGATAATAAACCACAGAACTAATTACAGTACAAACCCAACGTAGTGTATTATATTCTATATACACTGCCGAATGCGGCCAAAGAGATTTATTTTAGAGCTTCATCACCTCATGTTACATAAAACACTAAGTCTTCTGATGTGGTTGGAGGAAGGCTTTCTTTATAAATCCTTAATTAATATTGTATTAGTGGTAACAACAGTGCGGCTTCCTTAATGACTTAGAAAAATGCTCCTGCAGGTTTATGCCAGTCATATTAACAGGTTCTGCCTGGCCTCTCTAACCAGCACATATGTAGTTTGGTAACATCACATTTTCTTAGTTTTCTAAGAAGGATTCTCAGATTCAGACAGTTCTCAGTGGTAGGGTGTGGTAGCTCAGAGGCTAGGGTGTTGGGCAATCACTCAAAAGATTGTGGGTTTAAATCCCAGGCCCACTCAAGTAACCTTTCTTCTCGGATCATGTGACCACCCCTGCGTTCGGACTTCAATCAGTTGGGATACTTGTCGCTTTGGAGAAAAGTGTCAGCTAAATGACCTCAAGACTTGTAAATCTTGAAACCACCCTTTCTTCTCCTGCTTTGTGGGTATTGATAATGTTTGCATTACAAGCTTGAGACATTTGTTTAGTGAAGCGCATGGAGACTGAGCTGGTGCATGTTTTTATAGAATTATAAAAGCTGGTGCTATTTGCTAATGAGGGCCTAAGACATTGTCAAAAAGACTCAGGCGCCTATAAAAAAAAAAAAAGTTCAATATTTGCTTTGAATGTTATGTTAAATTCGCTACATTAACGACTTTTCACGTATTAATTAAAATCTTGTCTAATTCTGGCTTATATCTGTTAGACCTCACCGGAGAAGAGAAGATCCACAAAGATTCCTGATGCAACCCTCCTTTTTACTCGGGTTTGGGACCATCACCCTAACGGCTAGAATAATTTAGTGTTTCCAATACATCCCTCATCATGCCTTTACATGTGAAAGGAAACTGGAGACCCCAAGGAATACCCACACAGGACATCCAGGCTCCACATAGAAAGAAGCTGGTTTCTCACTACAGGGAATCAAAACCATCAATAATTTAAACGCTGACTGACTAATGAAAAAAAACACTAGCCATCTACTTGCTGATGTTCAAACACTATAGGATTTGATGCTGATGACATCGCTCTAACTTACCTTGTATACCAGGGTACTGATCAGTTTGGTCTCGAAGATGTAACCCAGTGGGATCCAATTCAGAAATCGAAGCAGGGTTTCCAAGGTGGCATGGACCAAGGGAGCATTCTGGGAATTCTCCTACAAGATGGTAAAGGGATGGTGAACCAATCAGTTGGTATAATAGAAAATGTAATCATGCAATATAATTCTCTAAAGGTTTTGTGTTTACTCTTAAGTGTATCAACGTGTGTCAGCATTTATAGAGTGAGCAGAACGTACCATTACAAACTGGCAGAGCTGAAAAATCTGGGAGAACTCATTACACATGCTGTGGAAGAAAAACGAAGCAAAAGGTTATCTTCTTATAAATAAAGGCAAAAATCTGTGCATGTGTTCTCGATACAGAAGGAACTATACATGAGATCACATATCTAAAATCACTTGGACCATATTAAAATCAAACTGGCAGCTCAGTGTTTAAGGTGTTTAGCTGTCAACACAACAGTTGAGTTTAACTTGAGTCCTGAAGGCCCTTATCCCTCATTGCCCCAGGGGGAGTTCATATTAGTCGCCTCCTTTGAGATCTTTGCAAGTTGCTTTAGATAAAATCACCTGCCAAATGATGTTACGTAATGTAAATAAATGTTCCTGAGCTCAAACGTAAATTACAGTAAAAAGTCGTCTGCCGTGTTCATGCCGTGCAATTTAATCTTTCAATCACGCAACACTCAAAAGAAAAGACTGGAAAGACAACCAGAGTCAGGAACGTCACTCAAGAATGTGGAACACCCAGAGTCATGAATTTAAAGACCAGGAAAGTGACTGTGTGTTAAATATTAGTAATTTTTTAAATGGCCTAATGTTATTTGAACACGCCAAAAAGTTCGGACGCATCAAAAAATTTGATGTACTACAGTCTGTAATTGTAAAGAAGGTGGTTTTCTTAATTTCCTGTTGGTAAGGACCATCAGAAAACATGTATTTGGTTAATGTATTGTTTAATGTCAGCGCTGCAGTGACACTGATGTGGTGAGGAAGTATTAGTAATTGTTTTAGGGTTTTAAGTAATTGTAGAACTACAAAGTCCATCTTTACAGTGAATAGAACTAGGGCTGCAACTAACAATTATTTTGATAATTGATTATTCTGCTGATTGTTTTTTTTGTCTTTTTAATTCAATGATAGTCCAAAAAATAAAGACAATATTAAAGTTTTTAGTGAACTAATGTTGTAATTGTATAAGGAACACACTAATTAATAAGCCCAACGGTTGCACTAATTTTATTTTTATCAATATTTAATAAGAGAACGTTTACATTTAGCAGCCACTTTCATGCAAAGCGACTTTCAAATGAGAGAAGAGTGTATTTAATGTAAATATACATTTGACTGTGATACCCAAACACTTACACGCAATGGCAGAGTCGGAAAAGATCACACATTTTTACAAATTATTTACTGATTTAAAAAAATTATAATTATATCGAATGTAACTGCTGCCACATTTAAAGTGGAACAAAAAACTTGCTAAAAACAATCGTGATATAAAATTTCACTAAAGATTTAAATCGTGTTTAACTATTTTAACAAGTGACACTGAGTGAGAAAAAAAAACAAAACAAAAAAACAACTTGTTACTAACGTTAGCTTGACTAAAAACGCTGGTTGCGCTGACACATTTAAGGTGGAAAACTCAAGAACAAAATGATTAACTGCTGTAGCAGGCTCTAGAAACACTGAGTGAGACAAAACTGAGAAATTAGCTTACTACGAACTTACTGTAAATCTCTTTCACCCAAAACTCCGACATGCTTCCTTTTTCAGGTGCTCATGCAGTGATGTGCTGCTGTGCACATTTTGCACCTAGTGCTGTTTTTTGATGACGTTAACATAAAGTGCTCCCATACTTCTGATGACTTGGGTCGTACAATCTTACCTCTGCTTGTGCCAAATTTGTCCTCTGTTGTAACTGCCTTTGCCATTTTCCAGAGTTTCCAGCTTAATGGTGCTTTAGTGCCACATATTAGGGCGTAGCAACTGTACTTGTGTATAATAACTCTGACCCAACTAATCGACTATTAAATTAGATGCCAACTATTTTGTTAATCGATTTTAATTGATTAGTTGCTGTAGAACTAAATAGAAGCGATAAAATGGACAATTCACGGAGTGAAAAGAAGGACGTATCCAAACTTTTGACTGATACGCTACATGTCTGAAAATATTCAGACCTAGAAATTGGTTAAAGTTTATATAACTGGTACTTAATTGCTGTACCAAGACCTTCTGTAATGTTTAAGTCCCATTTAAAGACACCTTAAAGCAGCAAACATGCCACAAGTCTGCACCTAAATGACAAGTTTAATTCCAAATGTCCCCATAGTGTGAATTTACAGAGGGCTTCTAAACTTTCACCCCACTATTAGAAAGTGTGTGTGTGTAGTGAGGTCTCACCTGTCCTTCAGGTGTTTGGCTTTGACTTGGGTCATCTGTCCACTAGAAAAGTCAAACACTTCCTCACTGAGCAGCTTCAGAATGATCATGTTGTTCTGACACAGACTCTCGCTGGTGCGACTGGCTCCCACAATGTCACTGATGAATGTAGGCCAGTGCTTGGGCCACTCCTGCTTTAGGATCTACAGCACATGGGCAAAACATGTAGACATGGTGGTTTAGCACAAACACTGAAATAATTTAATAATGTTTAAAATAGTGGGCAATAACGTTCATTTAATATGTTTGATTCCTCAACATTTAATAGTTTTTGAAAGCTTACCTGAACTAAAATCATATTCAGTTTTCCAATGTAGACTTTTTCTTTCTAAAAACAAAAAAAAAGATTGAGAGTTATACTCCCTACTAATGGCTCTGAAACAAAAGTACAAAAACAAATAATAAACATACCTCTACATTTGCTGCATCAGAAGATGTCTTTATAATCAGCCCCACAACATATTTTTTAATTCCTGTAAAAGAAAAAATAAATACATTAAGACAAAGACACAATTCCGTGTGCTTTAACTAAAGACAAATATTGACACCAAGCAGAAACAATGATAAAAATACAGTACCAGTCAAAATTTCGGATATGCCACTTCTTGCTCCATTTCCTCCACTTACCATAGATATAAACTTTGTAGTTTTACCATTTTAAACTGAAGTACATCTGTTTTGTTTTTGTTAGTCACCGGTTGGTTCTTTTCTCTGTCAGTAACAACACTGAACAGGTATAATTTGGGCAGTGTATTTTTTATTACAAGTTCTGCAGTGAAATTGATGCGGTGAGGGGGTTTTAGTGCAGCAGTGCTGCTGTAGTTTTATTGAAACACCTCATTGACACTGCTGGGATAGAAATAATGAACCCACCAAATAATGCCGGCTCTGTGGTAATATTATTGGGGTTCGGACCATTAGAAAACAGAGTAAAGGGGACCAACACAGTATTTACTGTTGTTCACACACAGTCTGTAACTGTAGAGCTACAAAGTCCATCTTTATAGTAAGTGGAGCCGATAACATGGACAATAAGTGGAGCAAAAGGATATTGACTGGTTCTGTACATATAGCAATTCAATAATGAGTTCTTTATTTGACTCCAAACAACTTTAATGCTCTTGTTAAAAAAAAAAAGTAAACTCTTCTGGTTTAATACAATACCACACAGTCATTGTCCTCACCACCACCTGCCCAGCACATTTTAATCTCTTCCTACCTCAAACTCACCCCGTGTCTCCAACAAGGTCAAGATTATTTTTCATGTGAATGATAGATGCACATAAAATAGAGGAGCATAAACAGCATGTTAAGCCCTTAATAGGGTTCTATAATCTGTGGCTTTTTAAATCAGTTTTAAACATTTGAAAAATTTGGGAGGTGGATTCTTTTGTCATTACTTTACTCATTTGATCTGTGTTGAACCTTGATAAGAGTGGGCCATACAACAGTCCATCTTTAGTACTATATGTCTAAAGACACATATGTGCACAATCATACTGGAACAGAAAAGCACTTCCACAAAGCCTGAATGGGTCAGGTGTGTCGCAATACATTGCATGGTGCAATACATTGCATGGTAGCATGGTGGCGTGGTGGTTAGCACTTGCGCCTCGACCCGGATCCAGGTTCAAATCCCAATCTTGGAGGGGCTTTTATCTTTTCCCCATGGGTGTTGTCAGTTATCTGATTTTCTCCCACAGTCTAAAAACATGAATTCAAGGGGAATTGACTGCCTCAAATTGCCCATATGTAAATTAGTGTGTGTGTGTGTGTGTGTGTGTGTGTGTGTGTGTGTGTGTGTGTATGAGTGCATGCCCAGCGATGAATTGGCACCCTGTTCTAGGTGTGTCTGCTCAGTGTTTAAAAGGTTCTCCCTAAATAGGAATGAACCCCCTCCCCCACAACTCTAGTAGAGGATCAAGTGGAAGAAAATGAGATATTAGTCTGGCTTGCTATATACTGAAATCATGTCTAGCTAGGGAGCCTCAATATTTAGGCAAACACCCTAAAACCAAAAGAGAGTTGGGGCAGAGTTTCAAAACAAGCACAACAGAATAAGTTGTAAATCTTACAAATACATTAAAAACAGTTAAAACAACTACAGGAGAGACACAATTCAGTTTTTTAAAAAAGTTAAACACAACAACCAATTAAAAAAAAAAAAAAACATGAACCCATGGCTCAGATCAGATGTGGTAGAGCAGCAGAACTGCCGGCGTATGCAAGTCACTTATGTGCTCAGCCCCATATAATGTATAATGATGCAAGATCAGGTCCACAGTGAACAGTTCCTATGAGAAATTAGACCAGCATAAACATGGCCCAGAACCACAGAGCCACTTGGGTACCCCAACAGGAAACTCACCTTCACATTGGTTTCTGGGTAGAATCTTCCATCTTGTTTTAATAACAGTTTCCAGAATCTGCAGAGCATAGTACTGAAATGCCAAGGGAACAAAGCAAGCATTAATGACTTTTACCTGCCACATACTACAACAGCTAATGCTGCTTTGTGTACAAATTTGATTTTTTTCCCCCAGAACTGTGTCCTAAAACAAGAGGCGTCTGAATACCCCCATGATATGCACCCCTGAATAAGACTAATAAGACTAAACAGATCATGCAGATTTGTTATCAGTGTATAGATTACACTACATTTTAAATATTTCAGGAGAATCAGTGTATTGCAGATTAATAAAGGCCAGTTAAAATAGAGCTGCCTGGGCAAAAAAAAAGTGTTTTACAGTATTAAGGGAACAGATGGCAGCATGTGTAAGGTCTATTTTAAAATTCTAATTTCTACTGGAAGCTGCGAAATTTGCCTTGAAAAGGGACTTAAGAAACAAGACAAGTCGCAGCTATGTGTTGTTGGGTTTACTTTAAAAGTGCATGTAAATGTAAAAAAAAAATATGAGAATCATTCAACTGTGTGGAACTCAGCTGTATTTCTGCTGCAGGGATCAAATTCAAGGGAAAAGAAAACATTAAAAGGATGAAAATGAAGAGGAGCAATGGAGTTAATGTACATCAGCAGTGTGACAGTAAATGAAGCTGTTTAAAGGTCTCTCTTTAGCACTCACTGACACATGCACTCCCGCTCACACTATCGTTCTTGCACTCACACTTGTGTGTACACTCATGCACTCGCACTACTGAGTTAATGAAACACTTTAAAACAATTCTTGGACGTCTCGGTAATAAAAGAAAGAAGTAAAGAAAAGAGAAAGAAAGGATCTAAAATAAATAAAAAAAAAGTACAGAGAACTGAACCCCACAGCAGAAATTCCTTAATGACCTCTACCTAATTACAGCAATGCTTTCCTAGGATCACTGTGTAGCCATTATATAAAAAGAGGAAGAGTGCTGATCTAAGACCAGTTCTCCTAATGAGCACGCCACACCGCAAAGGGGGAACAGCTCCTGGATCAGCACCTTGCTCATCACACGCTTAGCTTTCCCTCTTCCAGATGAAAAGCAAATGCAATGAAAACGGATGCAGAGCAGAATTAAGTATAAGGGAATGAAAAGGTAGACCTTGTGGAGGCCTGCCGCCCAAAGCCTAGCTGTGTCAAGGTGCACAGGAAGACACACCCCTTTTCTTCCTATTACAAGCAATCAACATAATGGAACATTGGCATTAATAATCAAATAAGAACAAATTCAGTTAACAAATTCTTTTCGTGGTGGTGTTTTTGTGCAATAAGCAAAAAAATAAGGGCCAAATAATTACACAGTGCTTTTACAATGGCACGTACTCATTTGATTTATTGGCTGCATTTGAGATTTTCTCAAATTTCAGTGATTACAAGTAACTCAAGCAGTAACTTGTTTTTTCTCTACAAGTCTTACATGTTGGGCACCATAAGATGAAGTTAATACTGTTGTAAGATACACAACAAACATTAGTGATAATGACAAGAGGGTTAAAAGCACATCTAATGAAAGCAAAAACCAACACAATAAAGGCAGTTACTGGGAGTTTGAGGAAGTCTCGTGTATGAATGGAAAAGTCCAATTGCAATAACTGCAGAACTTCAAGGACTGCTGAGCAGAACAAAGCCCCAATTAGGATCAGCTCGAACTGTGCCACAGTGACCCAGGATTACCTCTGGATTTTCCATCAGACTGGAAGGTAAACACTGACAATGTACCAGATACACACGGCCATGTTGTAATCACGAGCATCAAATTTATAACCTGAATTTCTCTAACACTCACTTGTAAGTAATAATGAGCGAAATGTTTGACTTTAAGATTGGAGTTAAATGGATAACCCCTTTGTTGTGCCACTTTTCCTTTAAACTTCATATCCTTTTAAGTTGTGAGTTTTGATAACCGTTGATTGAAGTACATCGTTTCAAAGCAAATTTTTTTTTAGTCATGCTAAAATATTTTACATTTCATTATTAATATTACAATTATTAAGCCTCCCTCTTCACCCACATGCACTCATTTCCAAGTTCTTTGCATGTGGATGATCCTAATGAGCTCATGCCACAGTTTTTCCATAAGGTTTGGCTCTTTAATGGCCATAAAAATGCCTGGACTTCAAGATTCATTTTGAGACCTGCCTAGGATCACGGTCTGACTAAGAAAACCCTAGCTATGGTAAATCAGGGGGCAAAAGGCTACGGTTAATATGCAGATGCACACCCTTCCCCCCCACCTATCACCTCAGCCTCAATGCCATCAGAACAGCGCACGCACTAAATGGAGTGTATGGGATGATGTAACATTTGTATCAGATTATAGTCAACTTTTTATACACAAAGTTCCCATTCGTTTGACCTGCTCTGTGCCATCGGAGCGGCACGCACTAAAATCAGGAAAGTGATTCATGTAGTGCAGATGAATCACGACTGCGGTTTGAAAGTACTTACTACCCATTATAGATATTTATTTACATGCATGTTGTAACTACATGCAAAGTTATTTTAAATAAATCTTGCTTACATTTCCCATTCATTTAATTTTTTGCCTGTTGTGTTGCAAGGATTACCTTTACATACAGCGCGAGCGCCCGTGAGCGCACACATGATTTAGTTTAAAAGAAGATTTAGTTTAAAAGATGCCTCATTATGCATAAAAGAAAATGTTATAATGGCAAACTATTTGTATAAACTGTTTCAGAGTCGTTTGACATGCCCTGTGCCATAGCACACACACTAAAATCAGGAAAATGACTGACCCCTGACCGCATTTTGCGATTGGTTACCCATGTAGCTATTTATATACACATATGTTGTACCTACAGGTAATGTTATTTTAAATAAATCTTGCTCACAACTCCAATTTATTTATATATTTTTCTGTTGCATGTGTTACTTTTACATACAGCGCAACCGGACATGAGCACGCACAATTTATGGGCGAGGTGACACATATGAAAAGAAATCAGTGCACTAAAGCTGCCCGAATGAATCAGGTATTTATAATGTAACAACGTAAAACTAAAATTATTTATCTCAAATAAATGCTGTTTTAGCATGATAATCAAAAGGTCTCTGCCTGATTCAGAGGGATAAGAGTTTCTGCGGGTTATTAATGCAACAATGGTCACTAATTGAAACACTGCATTGGTGAGGGAGAAAACTCACAACCGCCAAAGACGTGTTAAGCACCTTGTTCTGTTATGGCACTGCTATAAGGATTTAAACAGGGTCAATGTTGCCTGAAGTAAAAAGTTTAATATAGTTAAGCTGTTAAAGGCTAAGTGCAAGTTTTATTGATTCCTGATTGGGGCTTTGAATGCCGTGTCACTTGACTTTTAGGGAAGGAGTGGGCTTGAGAGCACAGATAAACACCACTGTCGTAAGAAATCAACAAAAACAGTTGGTGTCGACCCCTCCCCCCCTTAATTTTACTTTAAATGGCTTAACATGCAAAATGCATAGTCGCATGTGCAGTTCTACAAATAGAGAAGCACCCCCCCTCCCCCCAACACACACACACTTGCGCCCTAAATACGGCTCTCAGACAAGCAGTAGCAGGTCAGATCTTCCTCAAATTGGTTATTTTGGGGTCTGTGATTACAAAGCATGTCAGAGTAAAAGTGCTATTTGTCCAATTAGAAGACACCAAGAATGTGTAAGGGAACTTGATAAGCACCTCTGCTCCAAAATGCCTCATGAGCCTTCACCCAGTTGGCTTTATCAGGCTGGAATGAGAAGGTGGGCTTACTTTGGTATGCATGTTCTGGGAGAACTCCAGGATGGTGTCCACCCGAGTCCAGGCATCTGGATGCTCCTTTAAATGGGTCAGCACCTCCTGGGCCATTCTTTGCTAGCAAACAGAATAAGAGTTTTGAGGGTTTTTTCTCAAGGTAACACAAAAACACAATTTTTAAAATCACTAAACACAGGATTTATTAATTCCTATTGACATAGGTCTACAAGTCAAGCAGCTAACCATGTTATCTAAAGAACCATATACCTCAGAATATGCGTTTGACTGTAACCCAGTGCACAAACTCTAAAAAGGCAGGTGAATTGTGTGTTAAAGGAGTAGACTGGCCAGTCAATGGACCCTCTTAGGCAACATAAACACACAGATTAACGTGAAAACCATTTGCAGTACCAATATAAACCCATTGTGAATAAGTACTACAAGTTGTGTATACTTGCATACATCTGTTGCAGAACACACCAATTTTTTGTGAAAATGTATATTTAAAAAGTAGAGAACATCTTTTTTATGCTTTTAAGGGCTAAATACAAATAACTTAAAAAAATACATAACATGAAATGCATCATAAAACTTGTTCATTCTGTTTAGCAGCTCAATTTTATTAATCATTGACCAACCAGCCCATATTCTGACCATAAACAAACTTCTAAGAAATGAAGCTGTCATTTTCACTGTACGCTGGCACAATAATAAGCCCCAACAGGACGTTTATCACATGCTGATGCAGGAGAAGCGCTTCAATAGAACTTTGTTTTCACAGCTCGAGCAGTGACAACAATGAGACAGCAAAAAAGACAAACATACATTATTGTTATTGCACATTTTAACAGTAATGTTTTATTTTAAAGCGGTGTGTGAGAATACACAATTTAAAACAACATGCATATTTAATATGATGGCGTTGAAACGTACCTGTGGTCCAACTCCATGGTACATGCAATTAACCACATTGTCCAGGAGGTTGATGTCCAGTTTCTGGTTAAAGTCCAGCAGCTGTCTGGCTGCATGGTCGGCTAACATTGTCATAACTGCTGGCATAGAGCTCTGTGGGCATGGAATAAAGTTGGCTTGTAAGATCACCTGAGGTTATAAATAATGCAGTAAACACTGTTCCTGTCCAACATTAAGCAGGAACCACCTTAAATCCATAATTACAAACAATAATCCAAATCAGTTAGTTTTTCTTTATATTTAGATTCACATGATGAATTCAATTGTCATGAAATGCAAATTGAAATGCTTTGAATTAAAAATTGATTGTGAGTCCTCTTGTTATCTTTTGCCTTCTAAGCAAAATAACTCCACAGAGCAGGTGTGGATCCAGCATTAGGATCTAAAGCAGGTTTCACAAGATCTTATTGTATTAGAGTTCAGATTGGAAACCCGGTGGGTGTTAATAGACTTGTGTCTTTGGTGAGCGGCAGTGACGACAAAGACAAAGTGAACTTAACTGTGATTTTGATTATACAAAAAGGTGTGTAAAATTGAATAAGATGACATTCTTTAAGGCACCGACACGCACATTTGACAACAAACAAAACACAAGGCAACAAACGCTACATGTAAGAGGTCAATATATAGTGTTCTCAATGACTACGTAATATACCTAAAATATCTTTTATTCAATTTTTAACCTATAAAATATACTATCACTAGAAAATCCCAACTTTGGCCTAATCCTCTACAAGGGTGGCAGAGGGGGTTCCCAATGACCATTTAGGGGAAACGTTTTGGGCACTAGGCATATAAACCCAGGACAGGGCACACTATATAGGGGAAATTTAAAGCAGCCAATATCTTTAAGTTGTTTTTTTTTTCACGATTTCAGCAAATTTTGGCTATTTAATGGAGGTACATAGTTTTAACTAGGTTGTATAAGATGTTTCAGGTTAATGTGACTTAAAAAAAAAAAAATTTCCTCCAATGATGTTTCAAACAGGGTTTACAGACTGTTTCCTCCAATGATATTTTAGCTTTTTTATAGCATTCCATTAGGATGTTTTTAACTGAGAGTGTGTTTCAACATGATTGGCACTTTTATGACTTCATTCTTGTACAGTTTTTTAGGCTTTTACTTCGATCGCATGACATTCATTGTGTAGTTTGTGGTCACATTTCTTTCGCCATTTGTTTTTAATATATGTAAATGTGAGGGGAATGAGTCGAGTAGTAAGCATATCTTCTGTTGTTGTTGTTCTTGCCTGAAATTCCCATGTGACTGGGAATCCCACAAAAAACAACTTCAACTTTTTCTTTGATTTTGATTTTTGAAATGATGAGGTTGTCTGTATTAAGTTGTTCCATGGATCTGAGGTTTGATTTTGTCCAACATATGTTTGTTTGATTTAATGTATTCCGGGGCTAATATCAAGGCGTATCTAACTGAGAGATGGCGGCGCTGTGGTTTGGTAGCGGTATTCTGTGTTGGTAGTTTGAGGAAAAGGTTGCTGCTGTGACTTTTGTATTTGTAACTCTTGTAGAATCCATGTTATTAGACTGTGGGGGGAAACTAAAGAACCCAGAGAAAAGCCATAGACAGAGGGAGAACATGGAAACGCCGTATAGATCAGGGTTCAAACCTGGATGCTCAGCTCTGAGAGGCAGATGTGGTAACACTTCCACTGTACCACCTGATAATAAAGATACTGCAGTAATTATTGATGAGGTAGCTATGTATATGGTGTTCACACCTCCCCATAAACTAACTACAAATGTAAACAAAGCATAAACTCATTATCAGGCCCAGCCACTGAAATCAGTTACACAACCCCACATGTGACAGATGAACAGCAGCAGATGAGTCATATTAAAACAGCCCCTGTTCGGTGACACGTGGTTAATGTTTACTGTCTAATCACCCTCGTTTGGCAGAAGCTTATGGAACGCCTGACCAAGCAGCCCCGCTTCGTTTTCTTGAATGGGACCACGTGAGAAACACGTACCGTGGCTGACGTCACTGTTTACACGACGCGCGTGCCATCCGACACTTCACGCTTCTCAAGACGTCCACTTGGCAGTCAGCCTCTGACGTGCGATCAAATAACCGAACTTACATTACAACCGTCTTGTCTCCAGTCCAGGGACCAAGTTTTTGGCGCCAAAGTCAAATCCAAATCCAACAAAGCTGGAACGGAACGGTCTGATCTATATTTATCCATCACTCCGCGCGCGTTGCGCAACGATCCAGTTTCCAAGAACTACCTCCAGCTGAAGATGTTCTACGACGCTAAAGACTGGGACTAGTCTGTATCAGGGACAGGTCTTAGGTTGGGTGTCGGTCATTGTGTACGGATTGAACCAACACGATCCTGAGAGGATGAATAAATCCAACAGGTGCGCTATCAGTTTAATAATCCTCGCAGACGATCGTGCCTGTCCGATCAAATCTATAAATAATGCAGGACAGGCACTTGTAGTCAAGTTACACTACGCAAAAACGACTTCAACAGATCCGAAAGATATGTACCACACCCCCACTCTCCAGTACACTACACTGTCACCTTTTCTGATGACACAAACGAGCAGGGTTTTTACTGTGTGGATGTAAATAATGATGTGCGTCATTCATCCATGTTGGGAGGCAAAAGCTAAATAAAGCACGTTCCAATCCGCCCTGTGATTGATCCACAATCGCTTGTGTGTGTGTGTGTAAATCACAAACGACCCCTCCCACCAGCACCATGCTATACACACGGGGTATTCACAGAAAGGCTTCAAAACAGCACAAACAGATCTGCAAAACAACCCGGTAAATAGAGTTCTAAATCAGTGCCACGGATTGAAGTTGCAGACAAAAATGCATTTCCCTGTAGAATTACTCCTGAACATCACACTACTACACGTGCAGACAAGGAAAAGCCCTGAGATGATGGTGATGATGAATCACATTATTAGGGCGGGAGTTTTTGTAAGGAAGCTTTTTCTGTCACATTTGGTACAGGAAACGGCTTTCTGACAGCGCTGATGCTCGGTCAAATGTTCATATTTTGTTGTTGTGGCAATAAATCATAGTAGCATGTTAAAATCCCGTTTGATTTGGGGATTTTAAAACGTTAACATTAAAGGAATTAGACGTTTCTTATGATCGCCTGAGTATTACAGGTGGTTGAGAAATGAATCACTTCTATGATCTAAATTATGGCTTGAATAAGGGTCATTTTAGTCTTTTTAATATGGGCAGTTTGTAATTTGTGGGCTATTCTTGGTGTGACTTAAATATTTGAACCAAATGTATTTTTCCAGATTAAAAAAAAACGATACTTAATTACAATTGCAAAACAAATCATTTAGATGTATATCTATAAACAGTATAAGTCAAAAGTTTGGACACACCCCCTCTTTGCTCCACTTACTGTCAATTGTATCACACACAAATATATCGTGTGAGTGTTTTACTGCACGGATGGGTAACGTTAAATCCAGAAGCGTTCGTTTAGTTTGAAGTTGGATTGAAGTTGCAGACAGAAATGTACTTTTTCCTGCAGAATAACTCCTGCAATCGAAACATCACGGCCCTACACGTGCAAACAGTAAAAAAAAACACTGAGAGCGTCTTCATCCCAAGCCCTGAATCTTATTAAAAAGTTAAACGCCACACATTTTCAGGGGAGAACAGAAAACGATAAACCCATGATACAGCTTTTTAAAAAAACACTCGGGTTACCTACCGAAAGTCCAGGCTTTTGTGATGCAGCTTTGTTTTTTTGTCAGAGTTGGTGCAGGACTCGGGGGGAAACGGTGCTCCGAATGTTAAGAATCTCAGAGGCGCAGACGTTCTGCCGGTTCTAACGTGACGGTCCCCGACGCTGGGAGCTGGCTCACCTCAGAACGGATTCCGTACTTATTCACGCCGAGCTGGCCAGATTCGTTCCACCACTCATTTTAAGGAAGGTTCTCGAGCTGGTTGGGGCAGTTCGTGTCGTCGCCGAGGTCGCTTCAGCACCGTCGCTCCGCATGCGTTCCTTTTCGCCTCGCAACTCCTAACCGGTTGAAACCGGTTCAGACTGGGAGATTCCATCTCGGTTTAGTTTTCAGCCGTCGGCGCCGCGAAAAGTTTGGATTAACGTCACGCCCATTTTGTAACGCTATTGGCTATAGGCGCGTCACGGACGTACACGGTGCTCACACATTGGCTAAAGCGGCTGTCCGTCAAGCGCTCGTACAACTGCACCGCCCTTGTGAGAGAAAACGAAGGCGCACGTAGACATGGAGACATGGAAAGGGGTTTTTAACTTCAGTGATGCTGAATGGACGTTGAAGCTGATGATTCTACTTTGGTACAGTTTTAGTGACATAATTGTGACATCGTAGTGCTCCAACACGCGCGGCGATGGACATCGATATGGCACACCGTCGCCCAAAACAGTCCGCTGAACGCTGCAAGGGCTTTAAGGGCGAACTGGAAATCGGGATTTATCTGTAGTGCGATCAGAAGGACAACCAAGGCCATCTAGCCTACGCCAACGGATAGCAGCGCTTTTGCACATGGGTTGCTTTGTAAGCTGGTAATTTTCCACTCGCCTCTGAGGGGGAGTGGCTGCTCGTTCAGAATGCTTATTTCGATTCCAGAAAGTTGGGAGTCGACTCGGCTCAGGTCTCAAAACCCAACACATAACACGAGAGAATTTGTTGGAGAATCAGCTTAAACACACGTATGTAGTATATTTTAAACCCCAATACTTTAACCCACGTAAATCCAGTTCGATTTTTACCTTTCACACTGCGGTGTTTAGAATCAAATTGAGAGTCGGTTCTGCGCGCGTTTCCCAAGTGATCTGAATAGGGTGCGCTTGAATCGCTGGGGCAGTTAAATAACATAATTTATAAACTAAGTAAATAGATATGATGTGCTGTTTGTAGCATTTTTTAATTTACACCGCGGTGAATCAGAAAAGCTATGTAACTTAGAGGTTCTCGATCAGTATGAAAACATGAGCACGTGACGTAGCTAAACACTGCACTTTTTCCCCCTCCCGTGTCACGTGACGCACTTTGGCTTCAACGTCATCGATGGAAAAATACAGGGTTTTGGTGAGAAAGTGTAAAGCATCAGACAATGTTGCCTCAAATATTCACATTTGGGGTTTTTTTTGCAATAAAATATGTTGAAATCACGTTTGGTTTGTGAATTTTAACTCAACATTATTATTAACATAACGTCATTATTGGCTCGTTACAGGTGGTTGAGAAATAACTACTTTATGGTCTAATACTGGGTATTTTAGTCCTTTTTATTATATTTTGGCATTATTTTCTAATGCCAGCAGTTTGCAATTTGTAGAAACAAAAAAGATCATGATAAAATAATATATTCTTACCTTACTTTTGCAGCTCTGTAAAAAAGATGTATATGAATGACACACCTCTTTGCTCCACTTATGTCAATTGTATCACACACAATGTGTGTATGTGTGTTTCACTTCACGGATAGGTTATATGTGGAGGACAAATTTTTCTTGTGGGTAAGTACAGTAGGCAAATGGATCACTTTATCACTTATCAGTTCCTTACTGTGAAGATGGGCTTTGTAGTTCTACAATTCCAAATTGTAGTATATCTGTTTATGGACTACAGTCCATACTGTGTTAGTCCCCTTTACTCTGCTCTCTAATGGTCAGGACCCCAAGTAGTAGCACCACAGAGCAGTTATTATTTATTTGGTGCATTACTGAGGTGTTACCCCTTCACCGCATCAGTGTCACTGCAGAACTAACAATAAACAATACACCACCCAAATTATACCTGTTCTGTAATGTCCTGACCAACAGAGAACGAAATATCGGGACTAACAAAAAAAACGGATGTACTATATTCTGTAGCTGTAAAAAAGTCCATCTATATGATAAGAAGAAATAGATAATGGAGCAAGAAGGTGGTGTGTCCTTTTGACTGGTACTGTATGTAAATTATTTTAGTGGACAGAGGAGGAAACCAAAAGTCCTAAACTAAAAAAATTCTTACTTAAAACATTCACAATATAAACAAAGGCGATAGTGCTAAGATAATGTGTCCCCTTCAACTTACTGTTTATCCTTAACGCTTCCCTAATTGCATATGTTACAAAGCCCCTCCCACCCCCAAGCACACATGCCACACAGAAGCATGAATAATCAGTTAAAATATGAATCTTAACATTTGTGAGTATATAAAACTCTGTGTACAAACCTGGTTGAGGACTGTTGTGTAATAACACTTGGCAAATTCACGTTCCGATTTCTCACCCCTTACATCATCAGTCTTCTGAGAACAGAAGTAATCCTGCGTTCCTAGAAAACCAAGTGCCCTCTGGCTTTTACTTAGACATTTCTTCCATTCATCTAACAGTTTTCTAGCCAACAAAACATCATCACTTTAATAACCGATTTAATGTGCAGTGGTTAGAACATCCATCTTTCAACGCTGGGTAGCCAGGTTCGAAACCCAGTCTAAGTGAAGTTTCCATGTTCTCCCTGTAACGCAGTTTGGGTTTCCATAAGTAGGGGTAAATTTTAAGACAGTTTAATTTGATTTCCCCAATTTATACTTACTTGCAAATGAAAAAATTCTAACATGAGTAGTGATCGGGTGAAGTGTAGGTAAATGTTGGTTAATTGATATTGGTATGTAGACATATAAGATGTCCTGTTAATTCCACTGTATATCTATGACGTACAGGAGAATCAAAATATTGTTTCTCTTTCTGTCCATAGGCGAAGTGGTTGCACCACCAACTTATAGTAAAGAATAAAAGCAGGATGAGGAATAAAAAAAATGGAAAATAAAGACAACTTTGACTTTGCTCTGTTTTTAGTAGAGTTCCTTCAAGTTCCATTGTGTCAGAGTTTGCAGAATCTTCCAAGATTATCACTATTAAGGTTGCACAATTCAAAACCCATACTGTTTTGTGAATTCTACACTACTACCCTACTGACCTGCAGCTCAAACTCTTTGAATAGTGAGTAGCCAGTTCAGTTAAGAAAGGTCTGATCTTCCTGCTAAATAATCATTGTATATCCCATCAGGTCACTAAAACCGTCCGTTCCTGCAGATTCATTCTGTACTAATAATTCTTTAAAAGTTCTGTACAGTTAATGTCAGCACCATTAGGTTCTCACAGTTAGGCCCTTGAGCAATTCATGTAAACCTCAACTGTTTTTGTGAAGCTTTAATTCCACATCAAAACAGAACTAGAAAAACAGAAAAGACCCAAAGGCCTGAAAGACAAAATGAAAAATATGAGAAGCAAATAAAAAAGGTGTTGGAGGCAGTTAAAGCCACAAATATATAAACATTAATATTCCAATATCATCGAAAAGTGCAGCAAACTCATATACAGTACCGGTCAGAGGTTTGGACACTGATACGGTGAGGGGGTTTTAGTGCAGCAGTGCTGCTGTGGATTTTTTTTAAACACCTCAGTGACTCTGCTGGGATAGGAATTTATGTACCAACCAAATACTACCTGCTCTGTAGTGGTACTATTGGGGTCCTGATCATTAGAGAACAGAGTGAAGGAGATGTACACAGTATGTACAGTAGTCCACAAACAGATGGACTACATTCTGTAATTGTGATGTAATCTTTATGGTAAGTGGAACTGATAAAAAGAAGGTATGGCTCTTAATTTAAATGGTACAGTATATACAAAATAAATCAAGGTCAAATCTATGTGGACAACTGCTCATATATATGGCATATGTCTGTCAAACCAGATGTTTATAGATATTTAAATCTAAAGATAAAATATATCTTTAAGATATATACAAACACATTAATAAATTAAATGTAAAGTGTAATAAATCATGCAAATAATATGTCTTTGTTTGAGAATGTACCATATTAAAGAGTCTTTTTATATCCATTATCCCAACAGTAGGGAACCTTAGTTTGAAACTTAGCAAGAAAGTTATGAAAGCCAATGGTATTAAAGAAAGCCCCCTCTTAGGCCCCCGAAAGAGCCACCTGTGGGAGTAAAGTTCTGAACAGGCTACATACTGTCACACAAGTGTGAGAGAGAAACAGAGATAAAGCGCCCTGTTCAGGATTTGTCCAGCTTAAGCTTGTTCTGGCTGCTGCTCCCTCCTGCCTGTCTATTTACATACTGTACATTAGAAAGTCGTCAGGTCAGTTTACTGTCTTTGATCTGGAACCCCATGTTTAGCAAAGTTCAGACAAATACTAAACTAACTTTGGTTTTATCACCACTGGGTTTGTCACATTTTTATATTGTAAACACTAAGAAACAATAAGGGCATGATAAAAATAAGACAAAATATATAGTACCAGTCAAAAGTTTGGATACGCCGTCTTTGTTGCTCCACTTATTGTCCATGTTATCAGTTCCATCTACTGTAAGATGGACTTTGTAGTTCTTACAGACTGTAGTCCATCTGTATACCATCTTTTTGTGGACTACAGTTCATATTGTGTTAGTCCCCTTTAGTTTTTTTAATGGTGAGGACCCAAATCACCTGGTATTATTTGGTCGGTGCATTATTCCTATCCCAGCAGTGTCACTTGTTCAAATGAAACTACAGCAGCACTGCTGCACTAAAACCCTCTCACCACACCATTGTCACTGCAGAACTGACAATAAACAATCCACCACCCAAATTATACCTGTTCTGTGATGCTCCTGACCAAGATTGTACAGTGTGTACTACAGTTTGTAACTATAAAACTAAAAAGTCCATTTATACGGCAAGTGGAGGAAACAAGACGATGGCGCAAGAACGGGGCATGTACACACTTTTGACTTGTACTGTTTACACCAGCAAATAACAAGCACGCCTGAAAAATTCTTGTGAATCCAAATTAGGTATAGCATGGCATGCAATCAATAGCTGGTGCTTCATCTATTTATAAAGTCCTGTTATAAATAATATTTGAACCTGATAACTGTAAAAACAATGAGTCACAGCTTTAAATAAATCCCTGGTGAAAACCCACAGCTCCCTTTAGTGGTAAATAAGCATCATGACAAGCACAAGGATGTTTGTGATTGCAGATGTGATGACAACTTCCACGATATGAACCCTGACGTTTGTGTGCAGCTTTATTTTGTTATGGTTTTAATTATACGAGCTCCTCAAGGCAGGTCAGGGGCAACAGCCTGTGCGCTGTCTTCACTTGCAGCAACAATAAACAAAGGGACAGAAAGCGATCCGGATGTAACCTTTGCCCATCCATGCAGAGAATGCACCCACTGTCAATCTGTCAGTCCTGTGAGTACACTGTTTGTTGTCCTGCTTTTGGAAACGCACACAAATTTCCTCTGCCTTCCATTATAATGATATCAAACAGGAGAGTGTAGCCTGTAAGAGTGCATAGCTCACCAGCAGTCACGTCTGTAATTATACTACTGGTATAAGGCTAAATTAACAAACAGTGTCAATGCCCAGTTCAGTTTTATTAAATCTGCAGAGCATGAGCACTACAACAGCTTATGCACTGATATTTGGCAATACATGTAGTTTGATTCTGTAAAGCTCTGTGTGTTTACTTGTATAAGAAATTAAAATCAGCTGTCAATAACTAATGCCTGTACTGTATTTTCAGTCCACTCAACCCATAATAATCAGTTATAGAAGGCATGTCGAAGTTAATCACAAAACCATACATGCCAATCAGTGTGCCATTCATAATTTCTAGTTCTTTATTTCTTAAGCCTCTTTTATTCTAGCAGATGGGGAAACACCTGCGCCCGAAACATAGGCATGGGGAACCCCCTTATGACCCTAGTATGGCATGAAGCGGATATGATATATATAAAATCAGCAACTAAGAGAAAATAGACCTTAAGTATTAAAATATTAAACATCAATATAAATAATGGGGTGGCACGGTGGCTTAGTGGTTAGCACATTTGCCTCTCAGCACTAGGGATTCCCGGTTTGAATCCCAATCTGGGTGGAGTTTGAATGTTCTCCCCGTGTCTGCGTGGGTTTTCTCCGGTTTCCTCCCACATTCCAAAAACATGAAGGTAAATTGAATGCTTTAAATTGCCCTGTATAGTGTGTGTAT
>JAOUQT010000002.1:17286405-17297895 GCA_025769995.1 Xyliphius kryptos | reverse complement strand
CAGTCATCTAAAACAAACTTTTATCACACCTCATGCTTCCTGCTGCTGACTGATCCTGCTCCAACTTTTAGGAGATGCTGATTTAATTTTTCAACAAGACTTGGCACCTGCACACAGTGCCAAAGCTATAAGTACCTGGTTTAAAGACCATGGGATCCATGTTCTTAATTGTCCAGCAAACTCACCTTAACACTATAAAAAATCTATGGGCTATTGTGAAGAAGTTGTGATACGCCAGATCCAACAATTTCAGAACAGCTGAAGGCCACTATCGGAGCAACCTTGGCTCTTATAATGCCTGAGCAGTGCCACAAACTGATTGACTACATGTCACGCCGCATTGCTGCAGTAATTCCGGCAAAAGGAGCCCCAACTAAGTATTAAGTGGTATGCATTCTAATACGTTTCATGTTTATACTTTTCAGTTAGCCAGCATTTGTAAAAATCTTTTTTTGTATTGGTCTAAAGTAAGATTCAAATTTTATGAGATACTAAAGTTGTCAGATATAATCATCAAATCAAAAGAAATAAACAATTGAAATATATTATTCTGTGTATGACAAATATGTATAGCATACAAGTTTCTCTTTTTCAATGGAATTATGCAAATAAATAAATTTTTTCATGATATTCTAATTTTATGACTAGCACCTGTAGTGTAGTAAAGGAGTGCATCGAATAGCGAACCTTGAGCCATAATACGGAGAGAGAGTGAGAGATAGAGGACTTAAAACTTTATTTTTGCTGTAAAAAAGACAAAAGACTACAAAAACATAGAAAACAAAACCAAACCAGAATAGAAAACAGAACAGCAAATGTACTGTGAAACATAACTAGAAATAAAACATAAACCAAAATAAAAAAACTGTGAAAATGAATTAACCATCACATTAATGTATAACCGTGACACCCCTTACACCTTACTTTAGTACAACAGTATAACCCTTTAGTTGTTCCTTTACCTTAGCTCACTTTCCCTTATAATGATTCGTGCCGACAATAGAACAAGCCCCTCTGTAAATATAGTCGGCACTGATAATCAAAAACATCGCGCACACCTGAGCAGTATAACGAGGGGGTGTGGGCAAGATGGGGCATAGACAAATAAACAAGAGCACCCTACGCGCTTTGAGTGCAGATAAAAATAAACAAAAACCTGCTGCGCATGGACAAATAAATGAACATAAACCTGACATAAGACCACAAGTCCATGACCCTGAAAATAAAAGCAGAACAAAAACAAAACAAATTGTATTCACAATATCGCAAATACCTCACAAGATTATGTCCAAAAATTGTGTATTTGTCTTTTCCTAACTTAGTATAGGATAATAGGATTACAATATACCAATAAGAATTTCTAGACTGAATTTCGAGTTGTCCATTCCCTGCATAAACCTGTCCAATTCATTCCAGCATGTCTCAAACTACACTACAATGCAAATTAAATAATATATCTGTCTTTGATTCTTGTTTGAGTACAAATAGCCTACCTGGTCTTATCTGATATTATTTGGCATCCAGAATAAAGCATAGATGGTTTTCATATGGTAAGGTGTTTCTCTAAACATTTACAAATGAGTCTGTCTTATGCCTCAGTGGGAGGGCTGGATACAAGACTGGCACATTTATTGCGGAACACACACCCATACACACATGGTTCTGCAAAATCACTAAAACATACTACAGTCTAAAAATATAATGTCAAATTAATTTAGGACTGTATTTATTTAGTCATCATTATAATTATTTTGGTACATTTCCTTGCAATCCACCCTGGTAGCCATTAACCATTTTATGTAATTTGTTATTTTATGTAATTTTCATTTAAAGTGGTTTAGACAATCTTGGCTTAAAACATGTCTCTATATTCATTTAGATCAAAGCGCACCTACGGGGTTGCCATTCCCCTGAGACGCACAACACTACGCCGAAACGCACACAGACACACATACAGTAACACACAGACAGAAACAAACAGACATACATTCACAGACAAACATGTCAAATCACAGGCTCAGCACTACCCAGTGGAGGATCTTACTCCCTGCCACACCGCTACCGCTAAATAAAGGCAGCACTGTGACAATTGTTTTGACAAAATTATTTGACACATGAATTAAGAGCCAATGCGTCACCCCTTTTTCTTTAAATAAAAGTTTCAACCTCATGACATGATTGGATTGACAATATTTAAAAACAATCATACGGCTTGAATGGTAAACAACCCATTAGCATACAAATCTATTTAATCTATCTAAGTTGCCTGGTGAAGTGTAGTTTGAGGAAACCCCTAATTTTTTCCACAAGGTAAAAAATTTCAGGACTGATTCCAGCCCACACTCATTCTTGATCTTTCCTTTTCTGCATTCCATGGTTCTTAAAAATACAGGATGTCTTGCAGCTTCTACAGTTTCCTTGCCAGGCAATTTACTACAAGTTGAAACGAACAGCCAGAAATGACACCTCCATCTTTGATTGACGTTCTTCTACCGTGACCAAGCCCATCCATTCTGAGAATCACATTTTAGCATAAATACCATGTTAATTTTGGAACAAAACGGATGTTCACACTGATCAATCAAACTATCCTCCTATCACCTTAGGCCACTCATTATTAAATGAGAAGCATAATAGAGTGTAATTAAAAGCTGCTCTAAGTGCTGTAATTAACGTCAGATCGTGAGCACTAAAAGGGACCTGGGAAAGAATAATGGTCCCCTGCAATTTGGAAATGAAGACCAAGAGAAAACCTTAGCTATTTTGAAAAGCAATTAGCAAAGCAACACTAGTGAACAGACATATACACAGAGACAATGAAAATAAAAGCAAAATAGGCATAAATAATTTATTTTGTATAAAAACTACTTGTAAGGAAAAAAATATTCAGGGATATCAATTCAGATTCACAATCCTCTAAAGATTGAACTTTAGATTATCCCTGTCTAGGGTGTCTGAGTTCTGGTGAATTTATCCAAACACATTGTAAATAAATCAGCTAGTTAATGGGAAGTGGTGTTCAAATTATCAGTAAGAGTTTTTTTCCACATTTCACACCCTTCTTGGAACAATAAATCCCTAGCTGGAATCCTGAAGACGACAGCAATTTCACACTTGCTGAGTGTTATTTCACAATGCTGTTATTTACAGCACGTTACCTTATTTAACGTTCTAGGTTTTAGCGCTAACTGATTTATTCTAATTTTCCTGCTGTTTCACCAAGCACTGGGCTCGATAGTTTAATTTATAAGCCTACAGATTCATTCGACTGTAAGCACTGATGAATTTTTAAGATAAGAAAAGTTAGCTAAAAGAAACCTTTCTACAAATAATAACTCACAGTTACTATTATGAAACCACGAGTCTTATATTACCAGGTTTCATTGTATAGCTACAGGCAAACATCTACTTCACATACACAAAATTCAGTACACTGTGCCATGTTTAAAAAAATCAAACACAGCATATCTGTACAAACTCTTTATAACATCTGCAAGAACAGCGATGGAGGGGTATCGGTGTTACTTTTGTATCCACAGGACCTGGTCACCTTGCAGTCATTGAGTTGAATGTAACAATAGTCAAAAATGGGGCCAATTGTTGAAAGAAATTTTGAAAGAAACCCCAGTAACCAGCAAGCAACAAGTTTAACTAAATATATCCGAAGAGGTTTCAAAAAATGATAAAGCTATACAGAAAATGATGACTTTGGTCTATTGTTGCTAAAGGTAGCTTTTTAAGAGTGTCTTGACTATGTCTAAATATAAATTATAAGTAAATATTATTAAATTCCAATATAATACTTGTTGTGATAAGAATCTTGCAATTACGGCTCAGTGAGACATTTAAATTTACTATATAAATCACAATTTTTGCACTATATCTCAGGCTGAATGTTACAGCGACCTTTTCTATATAATGCATTTGCAAGATCAGTTGAGACATGTGTACTCTGGAAACTAATGTTATTGCCTCAAATACAATGTAAAGTCAGCTTTTTGATCCACTTTATATAATCTACTAATTGTTAAGAGTCAGAGTGAATTTGAAAAAGTCTGAGAGTCATGTATAGCTGACTTTTGGACAGATTCCAAACCACAATGACTTCACCACTCTCCTCATTCCATTCCATGCCACTTAAACTTATAGTGTTGTCTGGGTATTTCTTTCAATGCATTTGATTGTTTTGGCTTTTATTATCCCACAATCTCAGTTTGAATTAGCTATGTTTCTTTCCTTTTCTTTGCCCTTGGCGGGACATCAGTTCATCTTATGGACTCCATGCATGCAAATATTCATCTCGTTAGGCAATTTAGCCTAGCCAAGTCACCCACCTGGTTTATTTTTGAAAGAAACTGATATGGGAACTCTGTAAAGAGAGGCCCTGGAGCTGTGAGAAGGTATATTGAGAATGTATTTACCCACTGCACCAGCATTCTGCCCAATAAAATAAAATATAGTATTATGAATTAACAAGAAAACCACAATAGCAATAAACAAAAAAAGGAAATAAAGTGTAATGCCTGCCTTGTTGTAGTGTATACAAAAACCAACAAAATATTACTGTGCTGTACTGTAATAATAATGATTCATTTTTGATATGCAGTAAAGTCTGAATATTATTATAAAAATAAATGTAACCTTTTATTCTACTAATGGTTATCATTAAAGCTGGGTGATTTCACAACTGTAGTGTTCCCACACTACAATGTTGCCTTTGGACAATTCTGGAGTTTTAATGTTTTATTCTATATTCAACAATGTAAAAAAATAATTGTATATGTCTAAGTAGTGGAACTAATGATTGTTTTAAACTTTTTGATTGGTTTATGCACTATTATTATTAGTATTAGTAGTAGTAGTAGTAATATTATTATTATTATTCTTTTGACCTCTCCCTTATTTTGGTGTCACCAGAGCAAATCAATCTTTTCCACCTCACTCTGTCCTCTGCATCCTCTGATTTTACGCCAACTACCTGCATGTCTAAATTAACCACATCCATATATCTCCTCTTTGGTCTCCTGTCTCCTTCCTGGCAGCTCAATTTCTAACATCCTCCTACCAATATATCCACTGTCCCTCCTCTGCACATGTCCAAACAACCTCAGTCTGCCCTCTAACTTTGTCTCTCAATTTTCCAACCTGTGCCGTTTCTCTGATGTTCTTATTCCTAATCCTTTCCATCCTGGTCACTCCCAACGAAAACCTTAACATCTTAAGGTATGCAACCTCCAGCTCTGCTTCCTGTCTCATAGTCAGTGACACTGTCACCAAACCATACAACAAAGCTGGTCTCACTACCCTCTTTTGGGCCCTCCCCAAACCTCCCCATTGTCCGGGACATCCCAATTTATGGGCAACTTTGATTTGTACCGTCCGAGACAGTGCTCCCCCAGCTTACATACCCCACCAAACCATCTCATCCACCCACAGGTATCCTGGTTATTTAGTACTCTGACCTGGCAAACCTAGGCCCTGGTAACTCAGACCAACTTTTCACTCCACTCTCACACATCTCTCACACATTTAGAGACACTAATTAACCTATCATGCATGTCTTTGGAATACAGGAGGAAACCGGACTACCAGGGAAAATCCCGCACAAACACGGGAAGAATATGCACACAGAAATTTCCCGAGTCGCCCCACCCGAGAATAGCTTCCGGGTCCTTCTTAATGTGAGGCGACATCACTATGGAAACTCGAAGCGGAAAAACACCTTATAATAAATAAAAACACAAACTACTTCCGGACCGGAAGTCAGTTTGTCAGACAAGTTTATCATCCACCGAATACATTTGTTCAGATACCATGTCTTAAAGTATTATATTTTATATATCTACTAAGTTATTTGTAAAAGTGCGCACATTTAAATATCAGAATATAAACTAATTTAATATACACGACATAATCACGCATTGACGTCATATCGATGACGCGACAGTCGTCCGTCCAATCAGGTATAGCGTGGAGCGCCCAAGGCTGAGTCTCGAATTAATGGCTGCTTCCTACATCAAAGCACTTTATAGTTGAAGGGAAACAACGTTGCACGGATCCCTCCACAGCCACATATATGTCATTCAGAGTGAGGTTTGTAACTGGACCAAGGAAAGAGGCAGGCGGATGATATGGCAGCTTTATGAGCGACCAGGTGGAACCCGCTTTGTGTTGAATTCGCCTTAAGCGCGACAGCATGTAATTGATTTAAAGAAGCGGCGGAAAAATTAATAATCATTACAAAATGATTTACTTGATTTTAATTTCTGCCTTTACGGGTGCGGTGTTGACGCTGCTGCTTCAGCTCGCGTTGTTGTACCGGAGGAGCCCGGAGCCCGTGGCGCGGACGGTACAGTACGTCAAAGCGGTGCCTGATCCGTCTATGAAGGATTACTTTACAAATCCACACCAGCCAGACGCGTCCAGACCGCCTACGGACGGTGCGTCTCCCGGGCCTCCTATTCCTCCTCCGCAGGGGGAACCGGAGACGTGCGGCTTCCTAAACGCGATCTTCCTGTTCCTGTTCCGCGAGCTGCGCGACACGCCGCTGGTCCGCCACTGGGTCACCAAGAAGATCCGCGTGGAGTTCGAGGAGCTGCTGCAAACCAAGACAGCGGGCCGCCTGCTGGAAGGGCTGAGCCTGCGCGACGTGTCGCTCGGAGACTCCTTGCCCGTGTTCAAATCGGCGCGTCTCTTCAGACCCGTGAAGCTAGACGACGGAGGCATGCCCGAGGAACTGAACTTCGAGGTGGACCTGGAGTACGCAGGTGGTTTTCACTTGGCCGTTGACGTAGACCTGGTGTTTGGCAAGTCCGCCTACCTGTTCGTGAAGATGCGACGTGTGGCCGGGCGCCTTCGTCTGCGCTTCAGCCGGCTACCCTACACGCACTGGTCATTCTCCTTCATCGAGGACCCGCTGGTAGACTTTGAGGTCAAGTCGCAGTTTGAGGGACGTCCGCTGCCCCAGCTCACATCCATCATCGTCAACCAGCTCAAGCGGGTGATAAAGAAGAAGCACACATTGCCCAACTACAAGATAAGGTCATTTAACATTTTAATATTATTTATCTCCACCATAATCACATTTACAAACGAATTACTCTTCCCTGTCACTGAAATGGTGCCACCAGGTGCCCACTGCATGCAGATTTCCAGGTGAAAGATGCACAATCTTCCTACAAAAGAGAATAAAATTACAGTTTAACACTTATGTACTAGAGGCAAACCATACCATTACAAACAACCAACGATCACTGAATTAATAACACCTACGGCAGGCAGAAGTCATTGAACAGTTTCTACAACATGGCGAACATGGCAAGTTTGACACTCGCCTCTCAGATCAACCACATGTTAAATATTGTATTTGTTGATGGATCTTCCATTCTTGCTACACACGTGGAATCTATGGTACGGAACAACCCACGAGTGTAGCCGTTTCTGGAACACTGGTGCCACACCGTGTCCTAGCTCCAACTACTGTAGCTTTCTTTCAAATCTAATATTTGCTAAAGTCTCTTCATTTACCATAGCTGGTAAATATTGCTGTTTGCTGTGCAGTAGACACATCTACACCTTATGCGTGAGTGAGTGAGATACATTTTTTGCCACTATGTTTGCACACGGTGGAATTGGTCCTCTGCGTTTAACTCATCCGTGCAGTGAAACACACAAATACACACACACAGGTAAAGTGAGCACATGTGCCCGGAGCAATGAGCAGCCAGCACAGCGCCCGGGAGCAACTGGGGGTTAGTTGCCTTGCCCAAGGGCACTTCACACATGACTTGTCGTTACTTGGAATCGGTCGCAAGGCCGGTTCCTTAACCACAAGCCTACGAATGCGAGAGCCGAGTCTTACATATTGGGGCATTTTATCGATGATCCTGTGCCATCTGCCAGGTGTTTCTAATATGTTGATCATTTTGTGTATAAAATCAGTGATATTTGTATTTCAGAGAGATATCCTCAGAAGTTCTATCATTCCTTTTGGACATGCCCACCTGGCAACTCGGGACACAACGGCAGGAACAGATCTATACAGGGCACCAATCCATCATAGGGCGCAGAATAGTTGCACACACACACAACTCAAACATACACACTAACGGGCAATTTAGAGACACCAATTAACCTGTTAATCGTGCATGTCTTTGGAATGCAGGGGGAAATCGGAGTACTGGAAAAAAACACGTGCAAACACGGGAAGAACGTGAAAGTGATGCATTGTGCCACTATGTTTTGGTCCACTGCATTTAACCCATCCGTGCAGTGAAACACACAAATACACACACACACACAGGTGAAGTGAGCAGCCATAAGACACTCGTTACTTGGAATTGAACCGTGTAGTGGGTCGGTGTTAGCGCTGTTGCTGTGTAGTGGGTCGGTGTTAGCGCTGTTGCCGTGTAGTGGGTCGGAGTTGGTTCTCTGCTCCCCGGTTGCCTCAGTAGGGGGTAATGTTCTAAATAAACCCCCGGATGGGTTAAATGCAGAGAAAGAATTCTCTACAGTGATCAATAAAGCATTAATTATTATAATTAATTATCACCAAAATAATTTTCATCCACACACAACTGTCCCTCACTGGATATTTTCTCTTTTTTTTGACCATTCTCTGTAAACCCTTAGGTGTACCTAATAAAGTGGCCAGTGAGTGTATAGTATAAATCTTAAAGCTTTGCAACAGGATCTTGCTGAGAGAAAGGAAGTGGTGTAGATGCCAGTATCAGATTGGTATTATTGGATACCAGTAGCATAATATAATGGGTAAAAGGAGATGCATGTAATTGATTGGTACAGTATCTTTATATTGGTGCCCGTTTAGGGGTCATCACATCCGTGCGTTCATTGCATTCACCCATCCGGCAGCACGGATGAGCCAGATTTCTCCAGTGCCCTTTTTCTTGTGTTGCTTGTAGCATTCTTGCCCCTGATAACCCAGTCCACGCTGTAATGTTGTTCATCCAGGTTATTCTCTGTCACGTCTTCTGCCTCCCTTCACAAGTCCTGCCATTACACTTTCCTCAATGATGTCATGTGTGTCCCTGATCACATGACCGTAGTAGCGCAACCCTAACCCCTCAATAACTACTGTTCTATTCTGGCCATAGTGCAGACTTGCTCAGTAGTCGTCGTCTTCTTCATCTGTGAGATCCTCAACCACTTCCGGAGGCGCTTGTCCTCAAAAGCCTGAATCCATCTTTCTCGTACTTTCTTCACTGTCCAGGCTTCATATCCTTATGTGACTTCTGCATGCTCTAACCCACTGACCTGTCCAGGCTGTTCTAGAAAACTCGAAAACACCCTCGTCTTCATGTAAGCAGGTATTTGAACCTCCACACACACACACACACATGTCCATACATGCACAAGAATATACATGCCAAAAGTTCTGCAAACATTGCAAACCGCGATGTGTGTGTGTGTTTGTGTGTGTGTCAAGTCTCTAGACACTTTGGCTGTAGAAATGATCATATTTCCAACACCATCTACCTTTTCAAAGCTCTTTGTCCGTCTGTCACCGAGCCTTCAGATGAGCTACGAATGCACCGCTGTCATCATCCTCATTTGCAAATGATTTGCCTCATAATCCACTGTCAGTCTTCTATCCAACAGATTGGGTTCACGTGCAAGCTCTATGTTCTGGTCGCTGGCGGAACGTGGGCATCTACTTCATTGCACTGCGGTCACTAACTAGCTGCTGGAACGCGTTCAAAACCCGCGTGTGGCACCGGTTTATCTTCACAGATATATAAGTGACTTCCGTATTGTTTAGAAGAACAATAAACATTTATTCTCCACATATAAAGTACCTTACTGCCGAGTGATACTGATGCCACGCCCTGAAAAAGAGAGGGGTAAGAGCCATACTAAACGACTCAACAGTGGTAGCTTGGCACTGCTAGGACCTAAGCCTTCTGTTTAGTAAGCCAGAGCTTTAACTATTGAGCCACCGCTGCCCACAATTCCTAGGGCGGAGTATTGTTCCAGTAATTTCCCTCCATCTTATTTATAGTAATATCGAACCGATGTGGATTCTACCCCGGGGATGTATGTACTGTATTTGGTATTATATCTCCTTCACCCTCCTCCTTCACCTTTGTATTGACTTTGGGTTAGTGTGTGGTATAGGCATCAGCGGGGCAGCAGAACAGTACTCCAATACAGTTGATGTGACGGATTGCACCGGTCCCAGCCCTATTTATTGAATATGGATGTCACGTGAATTCTTGTGTCCAATAAGAGGACAATAAATCATGTCTTTGAGTATTGAGGTACTTACATCCCCAGTTCTAATGAAGTTGGGACGTTGTTTAAAACATAAATAAATACAAATTACGATGATTTACGAATCTCAAGATTTT
The DNA here is from genome assembly GCA_025769995.1 of Xyliphius kryptos. Classification (NCBI taxonomy): domain Eukaryota; kingdom Metazoa; phylum Chordata; class Actinopteri; order Siluriformes; family Aspredinidae; genus Xyliphius; species Xyliphius kryptos. The sequence goes on along the minus strand of JAOUQT010000002.1, from coordinate 17,287,528 downwards.
TAAAGTTCAAACTGAAAAACTTTATTGTTTTTTTACAAATGTTCACTCATTTTGTATTTGACGCCTGCATCGCGTTACGGATGAGTTAGGACGGGGGCAAGAAAAGACTGGGAAACACCTGAGTGGAACATTCCACAGATGAACAGGTGTATATAGGGAGCATCACCGAATGGCTCGGTCGTTCTCAAGCATGGACGGGCCGAGGTTCACCACTTTGGGAACAAGATGGATGAGCAAATAGTCCAAGAGTTCAAGAACAAAGCTTCTCAATGAGCATTTCGTTCAAAATCTGGAGAAATCTCGGTGACCTTTGATCCCTCAGGTGGCATAACATAAAACCCCGGACTACGGTTGCCAGTTCTGGGGGTGGGGGTGATTTGAGATCATTTAAAAACGGGGACATTTAAGATGGAATGGATTTTCCGGGAAAACCTGGACATCTGGCAACGTTACCCCAGACTGTTAACAAGAATGGGAAACAATTCCAGCTACTAAGCTTCAACCATTAGTGTCCTCAGCTGTTCAAATCAATGATGATGTAACACGGCGGTAAACCTGACCCTGTCCCAACTCTTTTGGAACGTGTTGCTGGCTTGATGATTTAGAATGAGTGTCATTTCATACATTATTGTGGCGCTTTATAGGAATCAAATATATCCCTATTTCGTGAAGCAATGTTCCCGGAATTGGGGTGGCACGGTGGTGCAATGGATAGTGCTCTGGCCTCACAGCAAGAAAATCCCGGGAAATTTCGGTGTGGGGTTTGCGCCATTTTACTCCCGCATTCCAGAGACATGCATGACGGGTTAATTGGAGGTCTCTAAATTGCTTGTTGGTGTGTGATTGTGTGTTTGTGTGTCCTATGATGAATTGGCCCTGTCTAGGGTTGTGCCCAGAGTTGCCAGGTGGGCACTGGCTTCCTCGTGACCTTAAATTAGGATTAAGCGGGTATAGAAAATTAATGAATGAATGAATTTTCCCCAAATTAAAAAATGATACTTACATCCTGTTCCTAATTTTTTAAACTATTTCAATATGTCAGTTGGCAAATTGGCATAAGTTCACGCAGTTTACTTCAAAATGATGATCAAAGGGCCATTTCGTTCATAGCCAAATGTAGTTG
>JAOUQT010000002.1:17230135-17242543 GCA_025769995.1 Xyliphius kryptos | reverse complement strand
TGTGTGTGTGTGTGTGTGTGTGTGTGTGTGTGTGTGTGTGTGTGTGTGTGTGTGTGTGTGTGTGCATTTAGAGGTGTTATGGCCAATCTTGTGCAATGCTTAAGAAATTCCACACCCTTCAACCCACACACACGCACCATTTTTTAATCAAAATACTGATTTGCCCCAAAAGGTTGCTTTAGTAGAGTCAGTGAGGAAAAATGAGTGAATGTTTTAAAATGATATACTAAAGAGATTGCTTTGTGTATGAAATTGCCCCTTTTATTTTCATTCTAAAAAAAAAAAAAAAGTATAGATATGATGTGCCTACTTTATTCTATACATTGAGTCTATATTAATTATGCATACCAACTCATTAAAAAACAGTAAGTGAAAAAAATTTCCAAACTCATTTTCATTTTTCAATCTGTTTATGCTGATTAAACTCATGGAAGGTGCTCCAGCCACCATTGTACTAATACGGTGGGAGGAAAGGAAACACTCGGGGCATTTTGCCAGTTTTTCGTAGGGCACACACACAAAACACATTCCTACCAAAAGCCATTTTTGATTCCTGCAAGTTATCCAGTAAGCACTTTAGCAACCCTGTAAGCATTGCCGTTTTGAACCAACAGACCTTTAAGTGTGAGGAAGATGCAGAATGTCAGAGATGCAGAAATGGCACCTCTGATGGACATATATTTTAGGTTTTGTCTCATCCAGTCTTTGTCTGTGTTATTAGTTCGCTAATTGGTTAATCATTGCTTGTTAGATTCGCTTTCACATTGTCTTGTGATTAACTTCAGATGTGTTAATCTGTCACGTGTCCTTACCCGATCTATTCAATCCCACCTTACCTGTGTAACCGAGTCTGATCATCCTACGAGTTCCATCCTGTCGCTTGTGTGTGCTTATATATACACACAGTAACATATTATTAAACGTGTAGTTTTGGTTCCTAAATCTAAGCCGTTTGTCTATTCATTAACAATAATGCACACCTCTGACCGCTTTATATTTATATCAATGCGTGACATATAATATATTATTTTCCCGTTTTTTTGTTTTTTGTTTTTTTTTTAAAACTACGTATTAAAAAAAAAGTATTCTAAACTTGGGACTTAGTTGTTAATTCGGCGTACAGTTGGCAGGTTCATAACACAGAAGGTCTGGCTAGAGAAGTCAGCAGCCCCGCCAAAACTATTCTTAACTATTGTCCAAAGACAGTCCAGCGTAGCCAGTTCTTGCACAAGAAGGGGCAGTGCATTGAAGAGCAGCATGTTACTCTCCATATCCCTAATCTATAATGTTGGCATAGTACACCGCGCACTCTACCCATGCACCAATCACTCTATGTTAAGCACCTCGCGTCTTGCCCTCTACTCTACCCAGGTGCCAATCGCTATAGAGATGACACACACCAGGCGCCTATTTTATTTACACATAAAATAATTTATTCAAAATAAAAACAAAGTATATAAAAACACCCATGTATTCGAATTTAGCACTGTGTGAAATGTTTGAAACAATGGCGAGAAACATTTACATTTGTATTTATATAGAGTGACTGGCCACTTTGTTAGGTACACTACAATTTCAGTTTCCTTTGCTGGCTGTGTTTTTGGGGGGCCTATTTTTAACCAATCCCACCTCCCAAACACACACACCGCCCCACCCGTACATGGCAACATGATGTGACCTGCAATCTTAAATCAGTGAAGTCACAAGACCAGAGCAGTCATGTGACAAAGCCCACATAGGTGCTCATCAGCCTGTATGTAGATGTGTTTTGAGTGACTGATTATCCTGGGCTAAAAAAAAAAAGGTATGTTTTACAGCAAAATCATGTTTTCAAACACACACACACACACACACAGAGAGAAAGAGAAAGAGAGAGAGAGAGAGAGAGAGAGAGAGAGAGAGAGAGAGAGAGAAAACAGCAGTAAGATGCACAATAGCTGCATTGTAATTTCCTCTAAGCATTAAAGTATGGTCTTGTGATTTAATGTTTGAATAAAACAGCCTTGTAGTTCTCCAGCATCCATCAGCAAAAGTTAAATTATTCTTAAGCAATAGTAGGAGTGGCTGATTAAGTACCATGGCTTGAGTACCATTTTTTTTGTTTAACATTATGCCAGTTTCGGCTTTAGGATACACAAAGGAGGTGAGCATGGAGGAGCAGCATTCTACTCTCCATATGCCTAATCTATGACATGGGTTCAACAACCAACAGGAGTCGCTATATAGGTTGTATCTTGTTGCTCTACCTGTTTGTTGTTATGATGCCCCACCATATGTTCTATAAAACTATTAACTATAAGAGATCAGTGAAATGGGAGTAACAATGCTTGTAGACCATGTATTATACAAATTTATTAACAAATTATGAAACGCATCTACGAGGTAAGTAGAGCTAATTTAAAGGACAGTAAATGAAAAATAAAGGAGGTACCAGTTAATTTGTTAGTTAGTGTGTATTCACATAAATATAATGTTAGTAACATTTGTATGTATGTCATTTAAGTAAGGTGTTTATCTGAATTTATCATTACTTTTTTTTTTTTTTTTTTACAAAGAACTTTGCATATTAGACTTGGCGTCCCCAAACTTTTGCAAATGGTTTGGGAATTTTATTTGAAATGTCTAAATGTCTCATTAAAACTAGGACTCTGTACCTAAATAGATCACGTGACCCAGCACGTAGTGTGAATGCAAATATTGGACAAAAGTGGCAAGTTATACCCCAGAGGTGGTAATGCATGCAGGTGAGAGCAAGTGGAAAACGCTCCAGGTGTTCGTGCTGAAGGTGGCATGGTGTTGGGAAAGGTGTGCGGCAGATGTGCACAGTGGGGGTCTAGTTTTCAGCGTATATTTATACACAGGTTAGACTCACAGTAACGTGATTTTATTCTCTCACTCTCCAGTTAGTTATTCGAGATCTCTCATGGGGTTATATATAGTATATATACTTATTATATTATATTATATTATATTCTTATAGCAGGATAAGTTGAGGCTGAATATTCTGGTTGGTCAGCAATATGTGGCTATTAAATGTGTTTACAGTCAGAGTTGTTGTCAAGTACATCTCCGGTGTTTCAGTTACATTGCACAACTAAAAGCTTTGGGTGAGATTTCCACTGCATGCTATTATCAAATTCCAATCCTTACCCTGATGCTTGTGACAGGACCTGTCCATGGTGCTGAAATTGTGTCTTTTGAGCAGTTTTGTATTTTGTTGGGGACTTTGTTCATGGTGTTTATTTGATTTCCATTTTGTGAAAGAATACACCAGCTTTTGTACAGACCGCAGATGTGAGCACACATATATAAACACACAAACACACTATGTCCTAATTCGTCCTAAGTTGCAGCTTTACTCTCATGTGTAGAATTTAAATACACCATAGACCCCCAGAGTACTTAACACCTTGGTAACAATGAGCTTTAACAATATTCTGTTTACTTGGTAGGACGTACAGAGAGAACATGTTAAGACCACGGTGTATACTTGCACTTGCACAGTGAGACATCAAAACAATTGTTTATTTTCAAATTATTTTTTACTCACTGGGTTCCCATGCCCATCCAGGGGAGAATGTCTCGGGCGCTGGGCAGATACACCCAGGACAGGGCGCCAATCCATCGCTGGGTACACACTCACTCACACAGTCACACACACATTTACACATTATACAGGGCAATTTAGAGCACTCAATTTACCTTGCATCCATGCTTTTGGGATGTGGGAGGAGACTGGAGAACCCGGAGGAAACTCACGCAAACACGGGAGAACATGGAAACCCAGAATGGGATTCAACCGGGAAGAGAGGGGGAACGTGCCACTCAGCCACTGTGCCGCCTAATTAGTACTTAATCATACTTAATCAATCTTTGTTTATTGGCATCTGTGAAAACTGAATTATTCTACCAGGGATTAATAAATTCTTAATTCATTCATTCCTTATCTTCTGCTTAATCCTCTACTAGGTCCGCGGGTCCATCCTGGGTAGAACGTGTCGGACGCTGGGTAGATACACCCTGGACAGGGTGCAGTGGAGGTCAGCACTAACCTCGAGAGAAAAGATGCTACTTTGAGATTAATTCCCCAACACCACCATCTCCCCTAAAATGGAGGGCTGGCAGGGGCCCTTGCTAGGCTACAACAAAGAACTACACATGGACCTGGGTTCAGCCATGGGGAAACTTCTTTACAAAGCAAGTGTGTTAGTTCTCAAGCGGAAAAAACTTGAAAACAAGACAGCCACACACTGGAGGGAGAGTTTATGCATTGGTTGTGAGACAAATGTCCATCCTGGGTAGAATATTTTGGACGCTGGGTAGATACACCCTGTAGAGGGTGCCAATTCATCGCAGGGCAAACCTGGATCCTCAGCACTGAAAGGCAGACATGCTAACCACTAACACACCATGCCGTCCACAAACTTAGTATTAGTAAATGATCAGTATTTACACTATATTGACAAAAGTATTTGCTCACGCATTCAATTGGTCAAAATCAGGTGTTCCAATCCCTTCTATGGCCACGGGTGTATAAAATCAAACACCTAGGCATGCGGACTGTTTTTACATTTATGAATTCCAGCTGATGGACGAATCTGGGTTTGGTGGTTGCCAGGAGAATTGTACTCAACTGACTGCATTGTGCCAAGTGTAAAGTCAGGTGGAGGGGGCGATTATAGTGTGGGGTTGTTTTACAGGACCTGGGCTTGCAGTGGTTCCAGTGAAAATGCTCTGAATGCTTCAGCATACCAAGACATTTCGGACAAGTCCATGCTCCCAAATTTGTGGAAACAGTTTGGAGCTGTCACTTTCCTCTTTCAACTGTGGAAGACAATGCACCAGTGAACAAAGCAAAGTCAATAAAGACATGGATGATAGAGTCTGGATGAACTTGACTGGCCTGCATAGAATCCTGACCTTAACCTGATAGAACATCTTTGGGATGAATGCAAATGGGAGACTGAGAGCCAGACCTTCTCATCCAACATCAGTGTGTGAACTCACCAATGTGCGTTTGGAAGAATTCTAAAAAAATCCCATAAACACACTCCTACACATTGTGGACAGCCTTTCCAAAAGAGTTAAAGCTGTTCTAGCTGCAAAGGTTGAACCGACGTCATATTGAATCCTATAAATTAGGAATGGAATATCACTAAAACTCATATGTGAGTCAAGGCAGGTGAGCAAATACTTTTGGCAATATTATTAAAGAAGGCACCATTACATAGTGTACACAACATTAGAGAACATGCTCATGAGCCTGTTGTTTCTCTGCCGCTTACTCCTCCAAAGTGGACTGCAGAAATTTGAGCACATTTAGCAAAATTAGCAATTTTAATTATAAAAGACTTTAAATGCCATTTACAGACTTTAAATAAAGTGAAACTGTCCTGCTATTTAAACATATACAACATATATAAAAAAGGAAGATGTACTTTATTTTATTTTGGGTTTTAAATGCTGTGCAATCAGGTTAAACAGAGTTATGAAAGGTAGTTTGTAGATGGTACCAAGTAAAAGCTGTCATTAAAATGTACAGCGAAAAAACAGAGAAACATTTGAGAATAGGTCCTTATATTCTCAGCTTTGCAAAATCCAAATGTAATTAGTTGCTATAAATCTAATCTTCAATAGTGGTATTTACACTCTAAACACCAGTGGACATTTTAAATACACATAGACCAAATTTGGTAAGGCCCTATAAGAAGAGTCTATCCTGGCACTTTGTGCAACTCTTTCTAAATTTAGCCTCTGAAATGGCATCCTGCCCAAAACTGATCTGTTTCATTGACTTATTCTTTGTCTGCTTTGTTTCTGAGGTGTAAATATTTATGCAAAGGACTCGGGGGCCTTGCTGCATGGTGGTTTAGTGGTTAGCACATCTGCCTGTCAGCTCTGGTAATCCAGGTTCGAATCCCAAGATGGGTGGAGATTCCATGTTCTCCCCGTGTCCGCATGGCTTTACTCCAGGGTCTCTATTTCCTCCCACAGACCAAACATGGATTCAGGGAGAATTGCCTGCTTCAAATTGCCTTCAAATAGCGCGTGTGTGTGTCTGTGTGAGTGAGTGACATGTTCTCCCCTGGTTGGGCATAGGGAACCCCTCACCGTGACCCTAGTATAGGATTAAGTGGAAAATTTGGAACAGCTTAATAAGCAAAAGTTATGTTCATTGTGCACATACATCCTAAGGCTGTAAATAATGGTATATATACCCATTAGAGGTAAAAAAAAAAATCTAATATAAAAAATATTTTCTTTTCCTTATACCCGCTCTGTTCTCTTACCTCAGTATATTCCCTATTGAGGCAGCATTTTGTCTTCAGTTCCTGTGGCTTTGTGGCTCCATTTACAGTTTTTAGCAACCGCTCACCCTTAAACCAGAGGAAACCCAATTCTATACTTACCTACTGGAGGTGTCACTAATCTTCCTCCTTCGGTTGGTTCCATTAGGAGGTCCTTATTCTCCATATTCCCTGGTCCTGAGTATTCTCCTCCATCACGCCAACCACCTGCATGTCACCCCTTATCGCATCCATGACCCTCCTCTTTGGTCTTCCTCTCCTATTCTCACCGGGTGGTCCATCGTCAGCATCCTCCTGACCTGCACATGTCCAAACTACCTCAATCCTGCCTCCAACCCACCAACACCAGCCCCATATCCTTCCATCATACTGGTGGATAAGGCAAAAGTACCAAAGGTAGCAACTCTCCTGTCTTCCAGCAACAACACATCCATGAAGTTCCCACTCAAGAGTTCATTCATCCCTTTAAATTACCCATGAAGGCTGGTTACGTATTTCAATTGAATGGAACAGTAGTTCTACTTAAGGCCATGTTTAGACTTTAGAGGGTTAGATCAGTTCAGTTAAGTGCTACATTTACCCACCACTTTACTTTTCCCAGGGCCAAAACAATTACACACCACAATTCTTTACCAGTCTCAATCTGAAAAATAGGATTTAGTACCGTCTTGGGAAAACTTGAGTAACATGGGTTGCGCGCCTTACTAATGATCATTTAACATCCATGCATTGTGTCATTAATGCATTATAAAATGCACATTAATCCTTCATTAAACCTTTAGTGTTGAAAAAATTAACAAAAATGCTGTTTTGTTTGTTTTTCACGGTGTCATTAACCTTGATTTAATGCTACCTCACCGTTGTAAAAACATCATATACAGCTGAATGACTTTGGCAAATGTTTGGAACTGTTTTGCCTTAGCGTTTGTGAACCTCTTAAGCCATTAGGTTATTTAATTGCACATTTCCCTGACAGGACAACATTGCAAGAAACAGGACTGAAGTTTATTAAATTATTTATTCAGTTTAATACCTGAGCGTTACGGCGGTTTAGTGGTTCCTCTCCTCTCTTACGCCTCTCAGTGCCTCCCAGTTCAAATCCCAATCTGCGTGTAGTTTTCATGTTCTCACTGTGTCCACATGGGTTTCCTCCGGGTTCTCCGACTTTCTCCCACAGTCCAAAATCATGGATTCAAGGTGAATTGGTTGCTCTAAAATTTCACCATATAGTGTGTCGGTGTGCCCAATGATGTTCTAGTACCCTGTCTTGGGTGTATGTGCCCAACCCACGAACTGTTTACCCCTTCCATGCCGTGAAACACGCTAATGTTGAGCAGACGTGCCCTGGGTCGACAGCCTACAGAGCAGTTGGGGTTAGGTACCTAGTCGAAGGGCACTTGAGCCATAGTACATAAAACTGGGGACCTTTAGGTTGCAGGTGAGAGAAAGATTTTTTTAATGATTTTATTTATTTAAATTATTCAATTCAATTTTTAAAAAGCTTTACAGATTACTGCCAAAATGGAATTGAATAATTCAAATAAATAAAATCATTAAAAAACTATGATTGATTGTGAATCATAAACTATGATTGATTCACAAACATAAATTGATTGTGAATCAATTTCACTTGCTAAGTGCCTCTCATTTCTACCTGTTGTCTGTTCCATTTGCACAACAGCAAGTGAAATTGATTCACAATCAGTGTTGCACACTAACTTTTTTTAACAGTGAATATAAATTTAATAGGTGCACCTATAACACACTTAACAAAACTCGTCACTATACTTGTCTGGTGCCAATAACATTATAAAATATTGTTGCCCGATAAAATTAGCAGTTTGTCAAAATCCAGCCTAAATTATTGCTTCAGTCTGCTCCACTTTGGTGCATTTAGCGAAAGTCAAACAAACATGACAACAAATAGTTAATCTGTATATACTGCTTTTATTTGACCTTTTAAGCAATGAGATTAAGCTCTTTATTTTCTTGCCATCAATAAATAAGCGGCCATGATTCCTTTAATTACAATACATAAATATAAAACTACAATAGTTTTACAGCTTTAATTTTATTAAGTAAATTGCTTTTCATAATAAGTAATGCGCTGCATAGTATACTGCATTTACTTCGATAACTAATCTTTCACTGCTGAGCTCTTCCCAGATAAAAACCAACCATCCATGTAATATTTTATCATCATCATCTCAGTTTTCTATTGTTAACAGTTTTCTATTGTTTAGTGGTCAGGACTGAGAATTTGGGTAGTGGATCATTTTCAGTACTGCAGTGAAACGAACATGGTGTTGGAGGTGTTGCTTTGTTTGGTAGGATTAGGAGATGACAAACCACCACAAAATAGAGCAACAGATATGATACTGGGTACACACTCCAGCAAAACTACTTTAACTATTAACTTACACCCCACCACAACCAAGTAAGTGTGCTGTGAATAACCCACCCCATAAATACCCTGGTCCATGTTGGTGCTTTAAGGTTCTGGCTATGAAAATGAGGCCAACAAAGTAAAACCCGGTGGCTTTCAGGTGCAAAACTTCAGATGTTCAAGTGGTTGCAATACAAAAGATAATTTGTGCAAATTACAGACTTACTGATTTTTATCTTTTTTTAAATTAAGCTGGTTATATAAGAGCTTGAACTTCCCCTGATGGTCCCAGTGACCAAATCAGTAATACTGTATATGCAGTGTATTAAAATTCTTTCACCCATTTCAAACCAACATGTATCCGAAGATCTTAGCTTTAATGTTTAAAATTAGGAAGTATAAATGTTGTGGGCTAATGCATGTTATTAATTATGGATTTTAATTTTTTTTGTTCATTGCTTTTCGTATTGCCTGTATAATCGTTTCCTTGTTGTTTAAAGTGTTATAGGTGGTGAGGTCGGCCAATTTTTGGAAGTCTTTTGGAGCAAACATGAGTTGTGAGGAGACATACGGAGAAGCTTTAGTGCTCACGTCGATAATTCCATCTTGTAGCTCCTTCTCACCTTTTCTCTTCACTCCTGCAGTTTGAGAACACGCAAACACACACACACACACACACACACACACACATGTAATATCCATAAAGTGATTACCTATTCCCCACGGGATTATCATTTCACAAACCAGTAAGATAATTAGGGTGTAGTACATACTGTATGGAGCGCCAATAGGGCCAGTACACATCGAGAGTGTGATTGCATCAGAAAACATACAGACAAACCAAGTAACCTTGGTATAAACCAATCGTCCTTTGGGTGATAACAGATTTAAAAATAAAATAAAATATAATACAAATACTTGGTACGGTGCAAAAATTTTAGACACCCTATTTTTAAAATGTATACCCAATTATTCCTAGTTTAGGGTGACGGAGAAGCCGATGGCCACCCTGCAACTCTGCAGGAAAAAAATCAAGACAGGGCGCCAATCCATCGCACGGCGCACACACATAATCACACACATTCTCAAACTAACAGGCACCAATTAACCCCTCATGCATGTCTTTGGAAAACCAGAGTTGCACCACTCTAGACTTGAACCCGGGACTATCCAATTTTCCCTTATTTATTAATTTAGAGCAAGCTGCTGCAATAAGGTCAGGAGCATTAAGAAGTGGGGTTCGAATCCCTGGGGTTGCAACAGGTGACAGATGAGGTGTCCATTTAGGACATCTGTTCAGCCAATCATCGCATATCAATGTTGGTGACTGGCACGTGACAGTATTTTATTTTTACAGCTTCAATTTACTTATAAATGACTTAGATTTGCTCTGTCTTTCCAAACGAAAGTGAAATGTTACCATATTCAACAAAAAACACTATTCCACGAAAAGAGATTCCTATTCCACAACTTTTCCAGAACCCCGGAACATCTTCTTACCTCCTCCGGTATGAAATCAATCTAAAGACAGTAGATTAAAGAAAGTGTATTTACCAGGTGCTTTATAATCTTTGTACGAGACGCTGATCAGCGGGAAGTGGAGCACTATGGGAGCATCGGGATTGGAATCGTCTTTAAACACATACACTTCCTTTTTGGGCTGAGATTTGTACTTGGTGAAATCGATCTTCGGGAAGGGTATCTGGTAGGCAGCGCAGTACTGGTATGTGTCTTTCACAACCTTAGGAACATAGCAAAAGAAAAGCTTGGTTTTAGCCGAGTGAACCTGTTAAAGTGTTAATACCAATATTCTTCTTACATGATTTTCACCCACAATGCCGTGCTTCTACAGCTGCTAAGAGCAGTGCCATATGGGTGTCAGAGAGATTGATTTCATTGAGCACTTGACTTTTAATCTGTTCAGATTTCCAGTTCTGTAGCTAGCAAATAGCTTGTGATGAAAAGGTCCGACTAAAGTTTGCACCCTGCATCATCTTTACCACTTTGCTGAGAATTTCTATCCACACAACCGTATTTTCAGCGTCACACTATTACACTCTAGACCTCGTCCCTGCATAATGTTTACCAAGCAATAGAGAGTGATCTGCTGTGTATTTACTGTGATTTAATAACAACCCATAACCCTGAACCTAACCCTTACCCTGAAACTAACCCTAACCCTATTCTTAACCCTAACCCTAAATCGTATTTTCAGCGTCACACTATTACACCCTAGACCTCGTCCCTGCATAATGTTTACCAAGCAATCTGCTGTGTGTTTACTGTAATTTAATAACAACCCATAACCCTAAACCTAACCCATAACCCTAACCCATAACTTAACCCATAACCCTAATCCATAACCTAACCCTAAACCTAACCCATAACCTAACCCATAACCTAACCTATTAAACCCTAGACCTCATCCCTGTATAATGTTTACCAAGCAATCTGCTGTGTATTTACTGTAGTCTAATAACAATCCATAACCCTAACCCTAAAACTAACCAATAACCATAACACTAACCCATAACCCTAACCCATAACCCTAAACCTAACCATAAACCTATTTTCAGTGTCACACTATTACACCCTAGACATCGTCCCTGCATAATGTTTACCAAGCAATAGACAGTAATATGCTGTGTATTTACTGTAGTTTGATAATAACCCATAAACATAAACCTAACCCTGAACTTAACCCTAAACTTAACCCTAACCCACTAACCAGCATCACACTATTTAACCCTAGGCCTCATTCCTGCATAATCAATAGAGAGTAATCTGCTGTGTATTTACTATGATTTAATAACAACCCATAACCCTGAACCTAACCCTAACCTTAACCCTCAACCTAACCCTAACCTTAACCCTCAACCTAACCCTAAAACCAATTGTTAAACGCGTCTTTGAATTTTGTGCAAGCCTGGTCCAAATGGCCAGTCTGAATTGCGCATATGGTAGAGCACACTATTGTAAAAAGCCTTGAGCAGTAGTAACTGGGGTTTGAGACCCCAGGGCTGCAACATCTGACAAGAGATTGAGATGCTAGGTAAATTTATCCCTATCCAGCGGAGCACATCTGTGCAGTCAGCTATAACGAAATTGATGATGCTGTATGACAGACTGTATGACATATTGTACATAGTCTAAATGGTGTAAAATTTTACACGTGGAGCTAATAGTGCGGATCTGAAACGTGAGAGTCTGAGAGTGCGCTACTGCAGCTGGATACCTGAGCATTACAACCACATGTGATTGCGCCACATACACCTATTGTTCCATATAACTGAACAAAGGGTTCGAGATAAACATACATGATAAAAGTATATATATAACCCCCTTAAATTGCTAATCTTTCACCTGTAAAATATCAACATCCCAGGAGTAGCTGAAGGACAAAATGACATCGGCGCGTCTGCTTGGACGCAGTACAGGAGGGAAGGACGTGTTAATTGAAAACCCAGAATCCACCAAGTTGAGGGTGTTGTCCATTGGAGTCAGTTTGTTCGGATACGAATCTGGGAATGTCTCTGTAAAAGAATACACGGAAATCAAAATGATATGATGTAATGATACTAGCATTTTTCTAACAAAGTGTATAAACTGACCAACCATTATTATTATTATTATCATCATCATCATCATCATCATCATTATTATTATCATTATTATTATTATTATTATTATTATCATCAATATTATTATTATCAT